>JASGAU010410822.1:0-21982 GCA_030220045.1 Australoheros facetus | reverse complement strand
TGGGTGTGCATGGGTAAATGTAAAACATGTTGTATAAGCGCTTTGAGTGCTCTGACTGAGTAGAAAAGCGCTATATAAGAACTAGTCCATTTACCATTTTTATATGGACTGTTTTTTTTTTTATAGATCTTTTTTACTGGTTGGGTGGCTGTAGCTCAGTAGGTAGAGCAGGTCACTTAATGATTGGAAGGTCAGCGGTTCGATTCCTGGCTGCTCCAGGCTGCATGCCAATGTATCCTTGGGCAAGATACTTAACCCCAAGTTGCTCTTCGACGCAACTGTTGGAGTATGAATGTGTATGAATGTTAGATAATTAAAGCACTTAGCTTAATTAATATGGAAGTGCTTGTATGAATGGGTGTGCATGGGTAAATGTAAAACATGTTGTATAAGCGCTTTGAGTGCTCTGACTGAGTAGAAAAGCGCTATATAAGAACTAGTCCATTTACCATTTACTGTACATGAGCACTCAAAGCACTCTGATGAATGCATCGGAGAGTATCTAAGGATACTTTGGCATGCATACTGGAGAGCCAGGCATTGAACAGCCAACCGTCTGATTAGTTGAGGACCTCCTCTACCTCCTGAGCCACAGCCACCCTCAAATGATGTCAACATTTGTAGTTTTATGTGTAAATCCTTGAGAACTATTTGATAGCTGACTGTGAAATTTAGTTCATTAAAGTCCCCCTCAGGAAGAACCGTAACTTCTATAATTTCTTACTTTTAAAAAAATGTGTTTAAAACCTCTTCTTTTTGGAGAGTAGGAAATAAGATGAGTACACACAAAGAGAGCTGGAGAAGATCTCTGCCATTGTCTGCTACAGCTGTTTACACAGTGTTGTAAACAAATCAGGTCATCATCTCCATGTCTTCAGCCTTGAAAAACACAAGTGCAGAAATGCAAATGAAAAGCTTGGAGTATAACGGTGAAATATAAAGAATTAAACATAATGGAGCACAAGGGCTGTGTCATGCAAGCAACAGAGTTGTAAAAAGGTGTAACCTTGTGTATGTGTGTGTATGAAAGTTATTATTATTCTACTTTTTCCATGTTGTTTAGCCAAAGTCCACAAACAAAGAAGCTCTGCTTTTTTGCTGTCAGGAAGCTGCTTTTCTATTTTTTTTTTGTAGTGCGTGTGTGTTTAATGTGTCTAGATCTAATAGACTGAGAGAGGCACAGAGTCATCTATTTGAATCAGGCCAGCGGTGACACAAAGAAAAAAGGTGGGCAGCTGGTGAATTTTATCCAAAGGGGCCACACACCCGGTCAGAGAGGTCTTGCTTAAGTAAAAAGAGGTGGGTGGGGTGGAGGATTATGGCATATGGCTGAGAGGAGAGTTTAAAGGTGGTGCAGGGCAGTTGGAATCTGTTAAGTCAGTCAGTCAGTCAGTCCCACAAACACTATGCCTGAGCCAAATGACCCAAAGAAGACTTGGCAGAAAGTGCCTGGAAACTGTCACTTTCTACCTCAGTGAGGATGCTGGAGACAGCCCTTTCGCCACTGCCTCCAAGTACCATAGATTAAAAGTGTGCATCCTTGATCTGTGTGCGGATGATAAGACGCATATATTATTTAGCGTGTGTTCATGTCCATTTGTTTGTTTTTGGATTGGTAAATGACCATTATATTGCATCATTAGTCTCTTCGTTGCTCTCCAGTTTGCCGTCTCCTCCTGCTTTTGTGTAATTGTGGCAAATATTGACTTTGGCGAAGGCGGCGGGCCGTTCCTTTTCCAGCATCAAAAGGCCGGTGACTAAGCAATGCTCCAATAAAGAAAAAAACAATTCTGTGGCACGGTTCTGGGAGTGGAAGGTGGTCAGAGAGAGTCTACTGTGAAAAAACAAGTGAGCTCGGCTTTACGAGACCCCAAAGACAAAATGAAGCAATCGTTGTTGTTGTCTTTGTGTTTTGAGGATCTTTTGATTTTTTTTACACTTCTGACCATGTATTTGATGGTTTAGTTGCTCACAGGTTAACGTGTTTGTATAATGGTGAAATATGGAAGGATATTTGTTGGCAGAACAGCACAAATATGCTGCTCAGTTGCTTAAATCCCCAGTGCTCTGAAGACACACATGCTGGCTGGGATTAACCTGGAGGCAGGCTTGCTGTGAAGGGGCAGCTCTGGTCAAATGCTCTCTAGATGCCATTAATCCCTCACCTCTGAGTATGTTGGAGCGCTGAAAAGCAGCCTACCTCATATTATTCCTCAAAGGATAATACGGTTTCATCTGAGTATGTTTTTTTGCACCAGGGCAATATGTGGCTTTATCCCTGCAGAATATGTAAATGCATATATTTTAGTATTCATGGTGTGGTATGAGTCTTGGTCTTATTCCTTTTCATTCCCTTCTTATCCCGGCCTGTCAGCTGCAGGGAGATACAACAGAACGAGATGACTGACTGTACGCTCACCTGCACAGCTCTCCGCTGTCAAACTAATTGGCTCTACATGTGAGTCCAGCCTCATTTGGCTGCATATTGTGTGTGCGTGTGACTTGTCATGCACTGCATTTGTGCCTTTAAGCCATTTGCATTATTACCACCTTTCTTAATATAGCCTGCCAGAGTCATAAGATTATGCAATTATGGCACAGTGTCAAATTGATGAGGGAGACGTTTATGCATGGCTCTACCTCAGCCACATTGTTCAAGTGACATGAGCTTTGTGCACTTTCAGTCAATCTGATTATAACTTGATAATTATGAAAATGCTAAACATGATGGTGTGTGAAGAATGCTGTGGAAATGAGGAGGAAAAGAGTCACTTGGTTCATTTTCAGTGCAGCTAAACATTTGAGTTTTCTGAGAGGGAGAGAGGGTGGGACTGACTCTCAGTCTGATACTTGAACTAAGTCATCTTATTAGCCTACTGTTCCAGTTAACTACTGTTACACATAAAAGCAACCTCAAACGTTATAAAGAAGTTTGAAGAGACTGAAAACAGGCAAATGTTCTTACTTAATACAATTTTACCTGTTCACCTGATAATCGTTTAGTTATAGACATGTGAAAAAATGTTTTTTCACTGGACTCCGCAGTTCTGTGGAAAATAATGCACATCTGTACTGCTTCAATAGGAGTTAGGAAGGGAAGTAGCAGCCAGATGCTGCTATTCAAAAATACTCTTAATAAACTGATCATCAGTAAATGTGCCCACATCTATAAAAGTACATATTTTGGCAGTTTGCTGGTCTGAGTATTCTGGTGCGTGTTAACACAACCTTTTCAGAAGTGCACGTCCCAATAAATTCACCCCAAGGTCAGAGAAACTGTAAAAAAAAAAAGAAAATAGAAAAGAAACAAGAGCTCCATCTCTGACATCATCTTCAGGCCACAGTTAAAGTTCATGACGGAACATTTTGAAAAAGACTGAACAAGTATGGCTTGTTTAGAAGGGTTGCCAGGAGAAATCCTCTGCTCGTGGCATGCTTAGGTTTGCAAAGCTGCATCTGAATGGACCACAAGACTTCAGGAACAGTGTCCATTAGACAAATGAGACCAAAGTGGAGATGTTTGGCAGTAATACACAGCACCACGTTTGGTGAAAAGCAAACATGTCAGCACAAACACCTCATAACAAACTGTCAAGATCAGTGGAGGAGGGGCGACCTGTCCAAGGTGTATCCTTCCTCTTGCCCAGTGACAGCTGGAATAGGTTTCAGCTCTGTGTGAAATGAATTGGATAAGCAGCTGAAAAATGGATGGATGGATATGTAAAGTCCGCTCCATTGTAAAATAACGCAAAATCAATTTTTTTTCTTTTAATTTACACAATTTTAGTTACACTATTAAGGTTTTCAAAGACCCAAACACAACTTCAAAAGGGACAGGACTTGGCCAGATGCAAGAAAAATCAAGACCCTCCTGGAAAAACTGGGATAGTTTCCAGGTGTGCATGTCTTGATCTGAGTAATGATGGCTCCTTAATCTAAACAGCCAGCTGTTCCTGGAGCGTTGATCATTCACCCATATTCTAACCAACTGTGTGTGCTGAGCTGACTGGGCACCAGCGTGAACTCATGCTCACTGTTTCACAGCATTATCCAACTCTGTGTGGTACACTTTCCTTCACATTTTTGTGTTTGTGTATGAAAACTAAAGCAAACTAGGGCGCCAGGGTGGCTCAGGGCATGAACAGGCAACCATGTTTATATGCGGACGGTGCTGGTTTGAGTGCCAGCCGTTCGCTATTTACCGCATGTCTTCCCCATTAGCCGTGAAAAAGGCCAAAAAATTATTTTAAAAAAGCAAACTAAGTGGAAATTTAAGCTATAAGTAAAATTTAACACACACGAGGACCTTTTCAGATGAAAACAGTAAAGTTTTGATGCGTTTCGGCTTCCTGTTTACACGAGAACGGCGTGAAAATGATACTTTTTGAAAACAGGGTCCAAAGTGGAGCGTCTTCGAAATGCTCCAGTCTCCATTCCCTTGTAAACGACCAAAAACACTACTTTTTGAAAATGGTGGTACTGGCACAAGCACACTATGGTTGCGGCTCCTATATCCACACCGCCAAGTTGTGGCCTGGCAATGGGAACTGCAGCGGTTTCAACGTCTTGAGTTTCCGCGTAAACGGAGATTGTTTTTGAAACGTTTCGGTCTGAATGCGTTACTTTTCGAAAACGAAAATGGTAAAACAACACAGTTTCCACTGAAAATGTTCTCATGTAAACGGAGCCTCAGTGTGCGCTGTCCCAGCTTGCATATTATATCCTGCTTCTATATGTCGGATAGCCACTGGGGCACCCAAGTTGCACTCTGCAACTGGGTCCTGTCACCTGACTCTAAGCACCAGATCCATGGAGATTCGTTATCACCGTCTGTCGTCAGCTGCCTGAGGCACTCTTGGAGCAGTTCATCTTGGAGGGCCATGTTCCTGCTGAATTCATGGATGCTTTGTGTTTCATCCTGGATTGTGGCTCTGACTGAGCCCCCGATAGAGCCTTAAGGTGCTGACTTTCGGTGGAGACCTCCATGTACTGTGAGGAGTTTTCGTGTCTTGACATCAGTGGCATCCATCTCTTCCTGTAGCCAGCCTATTATTCCATCTGAGTATCTGATGACGGGTATGGTGTATGCATTAATGGCTTGGATCTTATTCCTACCATTCAGCTGGCATCTCAGCACCCATCTTACCTTCTGGAGGTATTTGGCTGACTTTCGTGCATCTTTATCATGGGTCCCATTGGTACTCGTAGTTGTCCTGCATGGCTGCTATTCTTTTTTCTGGCAATGCCAGCCCTCGGTCCGAATCACTTACCCAATCTTTGCAAACATTTGGCCACACTCATCCAGTCTGAATGACATCCTGATGACCTCACTGTAGATCCTGGTCACCAACACCTTTTTTTCACACCTTGGCTCATGTGATGATGCACATGATTAATAGTGGGTCAACAAACACCTCCAAATGGGCAACCCCCAGTAGGGTTTAAAGACTTGGGACTTTCCACCTTTTGGTTTTAGAACTTGGATGAGAGGTGAAATCTCTTCAAAAACTTAAGAGGTCCAGTTGCCTTTTTCTTTCAAGCTCTTGAGAATACCATGACCTGGATGACTGAGAACCTACAGAGACATATTCTTGGAAGTTGCTGAATTCTACTCTTAGGTCCACCAGCCACTTGGCATTGGTGTTGTGTGGCACCTCTTTCTCCCAGATGTTCTTCCAGTATTGTTCAGTCTGAGCTTTGGGTGGGTCTGCCTTCGTACTATTGTTCCTTACGCGCTACATGGATCTTTGGAGGGCAGACCATTTATTCTTTGTTTGGCAGTTTCTAGAGCCTCAGTTATGGACATCGTGTTGCACGTCATTGGATTTATTTCTTGGCCTAATGATGAATTTGATATAAACCTTTTCCTCCAAACTCTGGTACCCTAGAACTCAGCTGTTAGTATTTTTTTAAAATAAGTTAACAAGTTCATTATTTCACACATCAGCTTTCGAGTCATTCAGATTCTTTCCTGATATTCATGTAGATGTATCTATATATAGTGTGATGGGGCTGGGTTGTTGGGATCAGGTTTTAAATCTTAAATTTTGTCTGCTCATTTATTAAATGCAGTGCTGCTTGTTATGGTCTTGCCTCACTATGCTGCATTTTCTTTGTCATCAATCTCATTACATTTGATTAAAAAAATGTTTTTGTTTGATTATTGTGGAAAATAGCTGGATCTTCATCACTTTGTCAATGATGCATGCATGACACAGTCTAATGCTATCTGCTGAGGGCCTGGCAGGGTTAAAATGTTGCCTCTTTCCTTTCTAAGAATTATTAAATCAATGCCAGGACAGTTCTGTTCATCAATCACTCCGCTCACAAAATCAAGGATTGAATCGAGGAGGAAATGAGCACATTTTGCAAATGGATTAACAGATGTAAACACATCCTCCTGGCCTTGCGTGCCTGGAAAAAGGTAAAAGGCTTATCACAAGGAACAGCACACCTCTATGTATCTGAGTGTCATTCAACCTCATCTCATTCACTCAGTTTCATTTGTCAAGCAAAACCTGACCTGCAAGTGTATGTGAGAGTGACCACACTCTCAGCTGACAGAATTTATACAAAGGGCTGACAAATTAAAGAAAAAACTGAATCTTTATGCTTCAGCAATGGTGGGCTGTGTGTAACAATGAAGCAGTTTAAACACAGCCATGCTCACCAAATTCAGATTTTGTGTCAGTGGAAAGAGGAAAAGATCAGGTGACTTTGAAGCTCCGTTCCATTCATATACTAACAATGAGCCCTCTTTAATTCACAGAGATTGCTCATCTGGATTGTGTTTCAATAGGAACTTAAATGACATCTACATTTAGCTCTGGGTGAGAGTTATCAGCAAACCGTAGTTGACACTGCCTGGTTAATGACCATAATGCGATAGGATAAGCAGTAGTGCAAAAAGAAAAAAACACAAGAGCCACTCTGTCAGGTAACAGAAAATGTCAACACAGGACTCGATCAGACTGGATCAGCAGGTCTACAGACAGCTGCTTAGAGAGAGATATTAAAGCAGGACTACAGCTGAAAGAGATGAAAATAAAAGGGGGTAAATTTATATGATTTTATCTCTTGTGAAGCAGCAAAATGAATCTATGTTATTTGGTTCATCACTTACTTATAGAGAGTTGCAGTGTAAGATCCCCTTTGACCTCTTGCTGTAAATGTGCAGCAGATGTTTCATCTGTTCTTGACTGTGGTTTACTGTCATGGTTTTACTCTAAAATCATGCCCTGTCTGTCACACCGCTCACCAAGGATTCACAGCATATAGACACCACTTTGTAATATTAAACCCATCCTCCAATCTAGTCTCTGCCTCAAAGTGTTCCCCCTCCACTTATCTCTCATCAGGCTGAAAACATTATACACAGAATGCCCAGAAATGACTTTTCATCGTAGCAGCTGTGTGCATGGCTGTTTAGTGACAATAGTTAAACCTTTAGATTCAGACGTAACACCATAAAGCTAAGTTTTACTGTTTGTGAAGGAAACACGAACAAGTCCCACATCTGTCATACAGTCAATGTTGTGAATACACGTGATTGTGAATGTGGGCGCACAGAGAATTGTGTGTATTAATGTGCTTTAAGGGCATAGTTCAGTTCTTGGTGTGACTGTCCCATAAATGGCTGAGTGTGTTAAATTTAAATATTTATATCTGTGCATTAGGCTCTTTAAATATATAAAAGAATAAACTGACTGACTTGGGCTCCGTGCAGCTCCTGCTCAAATATCAATAGTGGCCAAAGGTTAAAGACACGGATAGTTTAATAAATGTCTCTTGATTCCTGGTGCCTCAAAAAACACTGGACCCAAACTGTCACAACTACTTCATACATAAATACTTTATTAAATGAATATATAGACCAGTCACAGGATATTCCAGGAGTCAACAAGTCGCAGTTACTGTGGTGACATCTCACTACTTGCCTCTGAATGCAAGCTGTCCAAAGAAGTTTAGATTTTCCTACTTTTAATTTATCTCTTGATTGAAAGCTTCTGAGAAAAAATTCATTTTTCAAGAGCTCCCGCAGTATTACTGGCAAACTTCAACCTCTCATTTGTGATGTCTTGTTTCAGATGTCTTGATAGGCCACAAACCAATGGGTGACATCAATGTGGCTATAGGGCGACCTTCGAATTGGTAGATGGAAGGTTGCTGGTTTGATCCCCGGCTACTTGAGTCTGCATGTTTAAGTATCTTTGGGAACCCAGAGTTTCCCCAGATATGTCCACTGGAGTCTGAGTGTGTGCTCGTATGTTAGATAAGGTGCTAAGGTATAGACAAAGGTGCTTATATGAATGCGTGTGACTGAGTGAATCAGGCTTGTAGTAAAGAGTGCTCCAATAGAGTCAAAAACCACTATATACATACCAGTTTAACATTCATCTTTTATATATAGTAAGAGAGTAAATGTGCATCAGCTTTACTGATCTACACAGTCCAGACTAATCCATAGAAAGAAAGGCTGACAGTTCACTTGAACCAGTCTGCGTGGATTTTTGGGAATCCTGCTGTGACATCTTGTGGAGAAAATACCTTTCATACACATTTTCATATTGAATTCATTATCTTTCTGTTTTAACCTTTTGTGCTGCTTTAGCTACTTTCCTCTGAAATAGTTTCAAAGTACGAAGATAAATTGGGAATAGAGGGAGAAATGGATGGATCGGACATCAATAATCTTTGCAGAGCACACCAGCCAGACAAAACCAGCGTATGTTAAGATTAGTCTGGATGAGAACATGAAATATTTAGCAGTTAATGGAGGAGAAGGCAGCAGGATGCATTTTCTGTCGACTGTTGCGACTGTTTTCATACGCACTCATTAATTTTAACAGTGTCACTGGTCTGTCACTGGAGCATTCGTCTTCCTGTTCCTCTTCTGTTTCTTCTACATCAGGGCCACTTGACAAAGCACCAGCTTTTAGATTTTGATGAATCTAAAGTGACAAATTATATATGAATGGCCTTAGAAATGGAGTGTCTCCCTGTGTTTATGTTCTCTCGGGTTACTTGTGCTTGTGTACAGTAATCTGTATGTGGACATTTTACAGCACAGCAGGGCAGTGCTGGGTAACATGTCACTGTCCTGTTGTGAGTTCAGTGGTTTGCTAAAGCAGCAATATAAGCCTACTACCTGTAACTCTTGGTCTAAACTTTGAAATTTTTCTTGTGATATTTGAAACTCTTTTTCCTGTGTTGATTGAAGTGTAAAGTAACTGTTACGCATGTGAAATTCTCCGCACACAAAGACGTTTTAACTACAGAAAATAGCCGAACGTAGGCAAATGTCATTCTATTTGGGTCTAATTTTAAAAGGCAGATGAGAGTTAACAATACGGATGTCCCGTCAATATATTGGTGCACTTCTAATTAAAGCATCTGTACACTGGACATTTTTAGACTCACAATGGATGGTGATGTCTCATATCACTCAACTCAAAGAATTCTAATTGCCTCACTGCAGTCAGTGTGAGCAGCTGCAACGAGCAGTGATGTGCAGAAACTGACAACTTAATCATCAGCAGACGCTACGTGTTGTGTAGGAACCGATGTGGCATATGGGGTGCTTAACACAATTAACATAACTGTCAGGGACAGACAAACTTTTGCATCCAAAGGCTACTACAGAGCACAGCTGTGTGTCAGGAAGGAGAGCTGATGGCTCATTGATCGGAGGGCTGACAGTTATTTCCCTGACTTTCGTGGTTAGCTTGTACAATATATGCTCAGCTATGCATAGTATTAAAAGAGCTGTGTGAATGTGGATCGTAGTGCAGAAGTGCTATTAAAAATGCACTCTATTTAAGTAGTGGGGATTGTTGCAGCAAAACCACCTTTGTTCCATCAGTAGTGGCAGTGGCGCAGTGCGTAGGCGCTCGCCTTGCAGCCGGAAGGTTGCCGGTTCGAGCCCCTGTCCCTGCATTGCGCTGTGTCCTTGGCCAAGACACTTAAACCACATTGCCTAACAGTACCACCGGTCTCTGGATGCATGACCGCAGATACTCGTCTCTGAATGAGTGATCTGGAACCATCATTTTGTTGTGTGCCTTGTGCGCACAATGAGTTTAATCATCATCATGCAATATTCTTTCCATCGACTATATATAAAAGATGGACGTAGGCACTGTTCGGGAAGTCTGCCTGTGAAGCTTCAAGTTGAGCATTTTCAGTGTCTCCACTTTGGTGTTTTGAAACTAGGCATGATGAGGGAGGGGAGGATCTCAGTGAGAAACTGGCACTGCCTGCTCGTGTGCTGGCAACTCACAAGGCAGACTCTCGCTAAAGTGCAGAATGCTTTTTATTCATTTTTTGACTCAAACAGACATCATAATTTAAAAAAAAAACAAAAAACTTCCTGTTGGATTCAGTAAGCTGTGAATCTTGCAATTGAGCCCATAAACTGATCAAAAAAAAGTGTTTCCTGGAGTCACAGATGAGTTAGCTGAAGATTAGTTTTCTCATAGACTTCTCAACAATCACACTTCTTTTTGCAAGCAGTGGAGTCTCCTCCCGATGGCCATTCGATTTAAAGCACCGCCACATGGACCTAACTTCCATGTCTGAAAAGTGAAGCCAGTCTTTTATATATGGACTATGATTCTTCCCTATAAAATCTGCTGCCTTATATCACCCACAATGCAACTCTGTTCAACTGAGGATCAGAGAGTGTTATAATATATTTTTATCATATTACTCAATCTTATTAAATTTATTCACCCTGAAACACTGACTCAAGTGCCTTGATTGTGTAAAATGAGTTTAGTTCCTCTTTAGGAAGGTAATGTTTGCTTTATATTAGCAGTAGGTGGCAAGAGCTATCACAAGGCTGTCACAGGTCAGCCCATCTAAATGGGACTGCAGTACTACAGGTCAGCATATGTACTGTCTCTATTCCTCGCTGTGGGAATGGCTCAGCACATCACATCAAGATGGAGAAAACTAAACTACCAGACTGGTGCTAAGAAGCCACACAAGAGCTCAATCACCTTCAATCAGCCACTATTCAAATCAGAACTGAAGTCTTTTTCTGGCTTTTGACCCAGTAAAAAATAACCCCCCCACCCCCCACTCCCCAGTGTAGCCAGCCTTAACAGCAAATGGTTTTAAAGGGTGACACTGGAAGTACTGGCACAGTTTATTTAACTTTAGATTTTCAACAGTTTAGGAAGATCTTTGCTGTTTTCATTTTCATTTAAATGAAAAAAAGATAAAGAAAAACTCCTCTGCAGCTGGATTAAAGACAACTGGATGGACTAATTAGACAAGCTGTGAATGCAGAGATGATAGGAGGAGGAATAAAGAAGACAGCGGGAGATGGAATGGGCTGTAAAATGGGATGTTTCCTCTGTTTGAGTACAAATTCATCCCTATTGCTGGAGATAGAGAAGATGGTGCTGAAAGCTACTGGCAGTGTCCAGGTCATGTACCCTGTGACCGAATCATTGTGTAATTGACTGGCCTCAGAATGATGAATATATACAGACAGATGAGAAATACTGGCAGGAAAGAAATACATATGAAGTGGATCAATTTAAGAGGAGAAAAAAAAAAAGTCCTTTTCTGCTGCTTTGTGTGTGATTAACTGTCGTGACTGACAGTGTTAAAAAAAGCCGTTCTATTCATGCCACAAGGTTCATTTTGTGCACTCATGTTAGTGTGTGGGAATCTTGTCTGACAGCAGAGGCACAGAAGGCTTCATTTCTGCTCTCTGTTTCTTTGTTTCGGTAAATTGACCTCCTGAAAGTGGTCTGGACCCACCACTGGTAGACCGTAATGATGGTGACACACCGTGACATCCTGCTGCACTGTCTGTCACCAGCTCCCCTGTCAGTTGATTAAGATAAAATCTGGTTCTTATAAAATCTGCCCAGCTGTCAAGAGTGTAATATGAAGTATGGCAGTGAAAACATCTAAAATACTTACAAGCAGTGCAACTTACCAAAATATATCAATGTTACAGTTACATAATAAATATCTGGTTAAAGTGTAGACTGTTAGCTTTAATTTGCGGGTATTCACATCCAAATTGGAGGAAGGGTTTAGAGGTTGCAGCTCTGTAGCTCTCTCTTTATCAAGAGACCAAAAACAACTGGACAGTTCTTTCATGGACAGCTGTGAACGTCTTCGTAATGCCGTCATCAATGAGCCAGTAAAATGTCTGGAGTTCACCCCAAGTGTGACATTTAAATTTTGAAGCCGTCACTGTGAACCATCCACATTAAAAGGAAATCTTAAGCTGAAAGAGCAAGACTAATTTGTGAGAGTGATAGCATTGGGAGTGGCCAGATGAATAATTTAGCACCTTCTTTGCAGAATAAATAGTTAATAATATTAATTTATCCAGTTGGAGGTCCTGGAAATTAGGGACATTTTATAAAGAATGATTTAACGCCTCAAAAATGAATGCACCATTTTTATTCAGTTCTATTCAATTACAGGTGAAAGTCTGCATTTCATTTGGATCTGATATCATCCAGGTTAGGGTTAGGCTAACTTCACAGCAAAGTATGGACTTAAAGAAGGGAGTCTTGGCATTTGGCCGTCATCTGGACACTTTTTCTTTTGGCTCAGGAGACTGTAGATAGTCTATTCTCCTCTTTTCAGAGTGTTGGCTGGCCCGTTGCTATTCTTCATCCTGCATGCTGTCTTCTTTCCCCCCCAAAAAAGTTACACTTGCTATTAATTTCATATATAATTTGTATAATTTGTCTGCATATTTAAGTTCAGATCACCCTCTCCATCCCATGTATAAACAACTGGAAAGTGCCAAAAACTCCATGTTTATGGGAATTAATCAACTTAGTTCACAACTTACTGATCACATGGCAAAGTGATGGAATCAGGTACAGTTGTATAGAGAGTTACAAGGGATCAATATATCAAGGACTTAAATGCAGTAAGGAAAATCTGTTTGTCCTTGAAGGCAGTGATGTATAGTGTCTCTCAGAGGGTAACCACTGGAGCAGATGGAGAGCTGGGTTGGGAGGAATGAATACTTTAGCTTGTATGGCAGCTACGGGCAGGCTACAGCAAAATGAGTGTCATCACTTGCTGTTATCCAAGAAGGTTTATGGGTCCTCCCTAAAGCCTGGTGAGTTGTCTTCTGTAATGGCTGCTGAGTGGTGGTTGTTGGGCCTGATGTCCTCTGGTGCAGCCCCAACTGAAACTTACTAGATGAAAGATAAGTACAAAAATTCAATTCAATTCAATTCAACTCAATTTTTTAATTATATAGTGCCAAATCACAACAACAGAGACCTCAAGGTCCTTTATATTGTAAGTTTTCTCTGTACAATAATACAGAGACAACCCAACAATCAGACAATGCCCTATGAGCAAGCACTTGGCGACAGTGGGAAGGAAAAACTCCTTTTTCACAGAACCAGGCTCAGGGAGGGGCAGTCATCTGCCATCAGGAGGGAGACAGGACAAAAGACAAAGTTAGCCAAAATACATTCCTCCAGGGTAAATCCAGAACAAAACTTACATGCAGACAAGCAAGGCAAATTAAGGAGACAAACAGACAATCTGACAAAGCCCCCCCAAACAAACAAACAAACAAACAAAAGTGAGGCCTATATATGGGTAACAGGGTAACAGAAAACAGCTGAAACTAATCAATGATACCAAGACAGGGGAAGTAAAACTAAATATAAGACACAAGAGACAAAAGAATACCAAAATAAAACAGGAAGTAACATTACAAGGGAACACCTAACACAGATAAGACTCGAGGGAGCAGGATAAACTAAAACTCAGGGAATTAAATACAAACTAGAAGTCTAATCACAGAAACAGAAACTCACTCATCCATGTCTTTATGGACCTGCTTTGTGCACTGGTGTGCAGGCATGTTGGAACAGGAAGGGGCCATCCCCAAACTGTTCCCACAAAGTTGGAAGCATGAAACCGTCCAAAATGTCTTGGTATGCTGAACCATTAAGAGTTCCTTTCACTGGAACTAAGGGGCCGAGCCCAACTCCTGAAAAACACCTCTACACCACAATCCCCCCTCCACCAAACTTTACACTTGGCACAATGCAGTCAGACAAGTACTACCAAACTGGCAACCACCAAACCCAGACTCATCCATCAGATTGCCAGATGGAGAAGTGTGATTCATCACTCCAGAGAACACGTCTCCACTGCTCTAGAGTCCAGTGGGAGCGTGCTTTACACCACTGCATCCAACACTTTACATTGTGCTTGGTGATGTAAGGCTTGGATGCAGCTGCTCAGCCATGGAAACCCATTCCATGAAGCTCTCTGCACACTGTTCTTGAGCTAATCTGAAGGCCACATGAAGTTTGGAGGTCTGTAGCGACTGACTCTGCAAAATGTTGTTGACCTCTCTGCAGTATGCACCTCAGCATCCACCGACCCTGCTCTGCCATTTTATGTGGCCTACCGCTTTGTGGCTGAGTTGCTGTCATTTCCAATCACTTCCACTTTGTTATAATACCGTTAACAGTTGACTGTGGAATATTTAGTAGTAAGGAAATTTCACGACTGGACTCATTGCACAGGTAGTATCCTATCACGGTACCATGCTGGAATTCTCTGAGCTCCTGGGAGTGACCAATTCTTTAACAAATGTTTGTAGAAGCAGTCTGCATGCCTAGGTGCTTGGTTTATACACCTGTGGCCGTGGAAGTGACTGGAACACCTGAATTCCATGATTTGGATGGATGAGTGAATACTTTTGGGAATATAGTGCATCTGATACATAAAAAGAATACAAAACTCAAAAAGAACTCAAACACCATAAACTCAGGACTCTAAATATTAATATAAAAGCTCAAAACTCAGGGACAAAACCCAGGGTCCACAGCAATATGCTGAATCACACAAACCTGAGTTATTAACGTTTGTGACAGGCAATTTACTGAAAAGTGCACGAAATGTAATGCTAAAAAGCATGTTTTATTTTGAGCCTGATATGTGTGTGGCTCACTTTGTCACTATTTATTTGGAATGAGAAGGGGAGATGTTATCAGAACGAGTGTGTAACTGGCACAGCTGGATGGCTCAAAGCTGTGAAACTTTGGCTCCGTTCTATAATTCAGTCCTCACTCAGAGCCCCGCATTCCTGCTCGGCTACTCGCATTTTATTGAAACGGAGTGAAATTGAATGGATCTCAGGAGGAGGAGGAGGAGAATCCAGATACAAGATGCATGCAACAGTGCTCTGCTACTTTTTACAGTGAGCAGAGTGGGCTCCAGTGTTTCAGGCTTTTATTCACATTTCTACACAGAGATTGGTACACAGTGAAAACATCTCTCTCACTGCTGCCCTCCACCTGAGTCACAATCCTCAGGACCACACAGTCTCCAGCAATTTCTAGCACAAGAGTTCAGCTTTATATTATAATAACACTGACTCTTCATTAGCCTCCTCTCATCACACGGTATTTTTGCTCCTTCAATTTGGACACACAAAATTTGTGATGCTCTTGTCATTATAGGAGTGAAGCAGCTGTGTCTTTCTTTGTTTATATAAATTGTAAATTTGCCCCATTTATTATTATTATTATTATTTGATGTGCGGTATGTAAACTGCTCTTTAAGTTGGCTGTTCACAGCAAGCTACTATAGCAAGCAATTGGTTAGCATGAGCTAACCTGTTCAGCACAGCTGCCAATGGTTCTCAAAAGCCTTAAAATGTCCTGAACACACACGTTCACAAAAGCCTTTAAAACCATTCATTCAGTTGGTCTGTTGGCTGGGTGTTAAGTGTTTTAAGACATACTGTATCACTGCAAGAATTCTATTTTTTCACCCCTCGCTACACTTTTAGATAAGACAATGCAACTGCATCCTTAAGGCTGTGCTATTTTTTGGAAAGGGTCCAGACGCTCTAGTCCAGAAGGCAAATTGCAGTTGGCCCAATTAACATACAGTAAGGAATGATCTAGTCTATAGTAATTAGTGAACATAAGTGGACTGATTTCAACTGAACAAGTTTAAACAGTTTCAGTCCAAAACTAAAAAGAATCAAACACGATTTTGATTTCTTTTACTTTTTAAAAACATATTTATAGCGTGACTAACACTTTTAGTTTATTTCCATAAAAAAAGTATTAAAATGGCTAATTAGCCATATTAGTTAACCTGATTGTTTTGACTTATGTGTGAAATAAAATCTAGATGTTGAGGGAGGCAGATTTTGTTTTCTTCTCTTCTCATTTGTACGGTGTTTTTAAAGTTAGCGTCCTGCTGCGGAAACTAAAGCAGGAACAAATCTTCTTATGTTTGCCATCTCTGTGTAGCTCAAGGCAACAAACATTGTAATGAAATTTATAAATTGGTAACTTGGCCAGTGGAAAAGAAAGAAAAAAAAAACTTGGCCAATGGAGATACGTAAAGGTAGCAAAATGTAATAAACTGCAGCAACCCCTCAGAAATACTCATGAGCTCAGACTGAAACCTAAACCCAAAGCTCGTCTTCATGTGTTAACATAAATATGAACACTGATCATGTGAAACTGAAGTTTAATTTCAGTTTAACGCCTTGTAACTCTGCAGTACTCTGTGAACACAGAGCTCTTAAAACTCAGATGGCTAATCAGGTCTAACCTTTCCAGAGTCTACCAGCCTGTGTGTCTGTCTTTCCGCTCCTCTATTTATAAGTCAGTCCATCCAGTCCTCTCTCTGCCTTTATGAGCGGTATTAAAATCCTGTCTGCCTTGCTGTCCTTCCATCTGTTTATCTATTCATCTGCCAGTCTGTCCACCCAAACCGTTGCCCTGTTTATCCACCTGTCTTTCCATCTGTCTGTTTCTGTCTAATTATTATATCTGGCTGTCAGTCGTGCAGTTGTATTGCTTTGATCACACAGCAGTAATCACTGAGGTCATACTGTGTAAATCTGTACATTTCCAAGCACCTAGTGCTTCCATATGGTTCATGTCTGTTATCGTGTTCTTTTTTTAGGATCTTGATTTTGACCAACTTTACTCCCTTGCACGATTTTCCCATTCTGTTTTTTTAATCGCATTCATTTTATTAATATTTGCTGATCCACTTCCTTATTTTTCTGCTGCGGAAAGTTGTTTTTCCCACCAAATTAACACAAACTCATCATGAACCAATACAAATGAGAAATTAATGAGCTCATTTATATAGCAACTTTTAAACCAATGTTAATATATAGCAAGCCAACAAAAAACATGAATCCATAAATCATTAATTGATAACAGCACAGAGTCTTATATATGAAAATTATTAAATAACAAACATAATAAAAAAGGATGAGTTAAATAAAGAGTGGATCTGAGCTCCTCATGCGCTCCATTCCAGGGCAGCAAAGACCGAGTCCCTGGGTCTAGATTTAAAACTGGAGGAAGCCAGCTCTTTGCTGTCATAAGATGACAGCAGGTTCTTATCTGAGTGAGAACACTGTAAAATGGACATTTATTTAAATATACACAGACATCTATAACGTTTCTGTCACCCATTGGTTTTTATAGTTTTGGCAGTTTTGGCATTGGCCCCACTGAGGACCTGGGAACATGAGCTTTTTTGTGACTGTGTGGCACAGAGGACTTTAAACACATTCGTGCATACAGGTAATCGATTACTGCTTTCATGTTGCTTACCCCATCTGTTTATGCGTTAGTGATGATGTGCTCATTATTACCATTGTATTGCACTGTAGTATTTACAGCCAGGTCCATAAATATTTGGGCAAAGACATAGTATTTGTAATTTTGCTTCGGTTCATGACCACAATAGGTTTCTAATGAAACAATTAAGATGTGATTGAATTGCTGACTTTCAGCTTCACTTCAAGGGTGGTAACACATTATTGCATTACCGGATTAAAAGCTACATTTTCAGATGCTTAAATGTGAAAGGACAAACCAAAAAACAAAGAAAAAAAACCAAACCAAACCAAAAAAAAACCCCACAGACACGAGGGTTATTTTTTTACTCTTTGGATGCAGACACACAGTCAAAGACTGCCTCAAGGCCAGAACACGACTATCACTGAATGCTGGCTGCTTTTGTTGCTTTGCCAAGTCTTTACTGCAGCTTAACCTCAGATGGTGTTCGTGGGTCTTTATTATGCTTTCACTTTTCTCTTCAGTAAGAAAAAACAAACCAAAACAAAAACCTCAGTTTTACCTTTCAGGTGAATGGGCTAAGCGTGTTAACCAACAGATATCACCACAGGTGCTTATTTGTTTCAAGCACATGTTGGACAACAAGACTCCAGTCGTTACAAAGGATTTCTTTTTATCGCTCTCTCTCAATCAAAAATACTGTGAAACAGCCAGAAAAAAAGAGCAAATCCTCTTTAAATACTACAAAATATATACTGAATAAAAATGTTAAGTTTGTTGGATGTGCTACTGAAGTGAATTACATATGCAATCATTTCCATAAATGTTTAATAGACAATGTAAACACCTAAATATGCTTTTGTTTCTCCTTTCATTAGTTGGAAAGAAGATATTATGGAAGCAAATGAATAAAAACCTGCTTTTGTCTGTTTGTTCCCTTAGAAACACTTCATTTCTGTGGAGCATTATGCAGCATTTGACTTAAGCAGAACATATACTTTAAATCTATATCCTTCAGAATTCATCCTGTTACTTCTGCCAGCAGCTACAAGACTAACACCAGTGACCCACTGACAGCCATATACAGTATGTCCATGCCGTAACACTGCACTATATTTTACAGATGGATCATTCTGTTACAAACTCATCTTGGTTTCATCTGTCAAACAAGTCTTGTTACAGATATTAGTTTGTAAAGTCTAATAAGGATTTTCTGGTCTTCAGTGTTACCACTAGTTTGCATCTTGAGGTAAATCCTCTGTATTCGCTGCACTGACTGTAGACTATGGCAGTGATACAATGACCTCCTTGATCATTGATGTTACTAAAGGGTTTCTCTTCCATGATGTTCCAGGCCTTTTGGTGTTGCTGAGCTTGTCGCCATAGTTTTTTTTTTCTTTTTCAGAATGTACCAAATCACACCAAATTCAAATTCAACACTTTGAATTAACTACAGATCTTAGTTTGTCATAAAGTAACAAGAAAATTTCAGTTAATGTTGAGCTTGTGAAACCGATGGAAAAATGCGATTAAGTCCTAAATAGTTAGTGCAGTACTTTTGCTTTGTACCTGAATTAACATCAGCTCTTCAGTGACGTCTTGACTGCTTTATTTCAGATCAGCTGTGTTATTGTTCGGAGGTAAAATTACAAAAACTGGGACCTGACTTGCCAACTGAATTCCTGCTCAGTTTATTACAGATTATTGCAAACAAATACAAGTGGACTGATTGCACCAAAGCTATCATGTAGTGTAAGCTGAGGGTCTCACTTGCTTTGCCATCACAGGAACAGTGTTGTTTTGTTGTAGTGATGACTATAAAATGGAGGATTTGGGAAGTAAACTGACAGTTCTCAGGGAACTTTGCTGCAGTTGGGATTAAATAATGGTACTAGCTTATATCAGCTGTTTTGAAATTACCGCTCACTCCTTAGTCTTGATTGAGATGCAACACAGCAGCTTGCTGTATCACAGTGTTACCAGCTGCTTCTTTCTTCACATTTTTCTTCTTGTTATCTTCAACTTTCCTTGGCAGTATCCTTTGACTTTGAAATGTCTGTTTCTTTCTGTTTATATGTCCACTGCATTTCCTCCATCTGCCCCTGGTTCAGCAGCATGCAATGTCACCTTACCCTTCACCGTGTTGCCTTAAGGGCACAACACATAACAAGGTTTCAGAATCATTTCTGGAGCCTTTTAGCTGCCTGGCACTGGTCTGTCTGTCTATCCTATAGAACAGACTGCTTTTAGTTTTATTTAAAACAAAAATTTCACATAGTTTCTCACGTAAAGATTTAGCAACACAGACAATGAATTGAATTATTTAATAGTAGTCTAATAAAAATAGAAATGCTGTCTAAACTGCTCTATCAATACTCATAATTACACGACAGATACTGTCCTCTTTACTGCCTTACATAATATTTAATATACCAGTGCAGTGCCCATTCAGCACTAGTGTAACAGATGTTATTAAATTACTGACATGCCCTAAATGTGTCACATAAAAGCAATCATAAAGTTACTGCTCTGAGAAGAGGACAGCCATGTGTGTGTGCTTGTTTATGGCTCTTAACATGTCTTTTTGTGGCAGTTCAGAGTGGGCACATTGTGGGTTTTGTGTGTCTCAAGAATCGCTTATCCAAACAGTCGCATCATTTCTCCCAAGATACTAAAGGAAAATTAAATAAGAAATATTCAGGTTCTCTTTATGAGAACCAGTAAGCTTTGTAAACTTTTTGGCTAACCCCCATGTTTTCAAAGGCATGTTTGTGGGTTCAGATTTGGTGTTAGAATCAGGTCTAGCTTAAAGTTAGGCTAATGGTTCGGTACTTAGTTGCGATGTTTAAGCGTAGGGTTAAAAACCTTGGAATGCATTAATCAGTCAATGCTCTCACAAATGAACATATCCAAGTGTGTGTGTGTCCCTCCCCTTGCACACAGAGTGGAGGAGACAGCACTCAATATAGGGGAGACTCTTCTTGCCAAAATACAAGAACTGCTCATCCAAACAAGCTCAGACTCAGCACTGCACTTATCGCTGTCTGCAACAACAAAGCCACTAAGTTGGAAGTGGAAGTAATCTACATGTAAGCGTGATCTATATTGACTTCCATTCATATTCTTCAAATCCTTCCTCTTCTATATTTTGTGAAGTACATTTAAAACAATAAATCAGTCCTTGATGCAGTTCGACTGTGAGCGTACAGCCTCACTGCAGACTTCAGTGTGAATTCTGGGTTTGTGTAAAGTGCCACATCTCAATTTGCAACACTTAGTCATTTCAGACGCACAGACGGTCCATCTGAAGCGCAGCTTCAACCAGTCAAAGTCCTCTGCCAGTATCAGAGGACTTTGAGAGTATAAGAGTATCAGAGTACACCAATCAGGCATAGTGTTATGACATCCTGCTTAATATTGTGTTGGTCCCCCTTTTGCTGCCAAAACAGTCCTGACCCATCAAGGCATGGACTCCTTAAGGTGTGCTGTGGTATGTTAGCAACAGATCCTTTAAGTCCTGTAAGCTTTGTGGAGCCTCCATGGATTGGACTTGTTTGTCCAGCACATCCCACAGATGCTCAATTGGATTGAGATCTGGGAAATTTGGATGCCTAGTCAGCACCTCAAATTTGTTGTGCTCCTCAAAGCATTCCTGAACCACTTTTGCTTTGTGGCAGGGCACATTACCCTACTGAAAGAGGCCACAGCCATCAGGGAATATCGTTTCTATGAAAGGGTGTAGATGATCTGCAACAATTCTTAGGTAGGTGGCACATGTCAAAGTAACATCCACATGGATGGCAGGACCCAAGGCTTCCCAGCAGAACATTGCCAAAAGCATCACACTGCCTCCACCTGCTTACCTTCTTCCCATAGTACATCCTGGTGCCAGGTGTTCCCCAGGTGAGTGACACAGACACTTGCAGACATCCTCATGATGTAAAAGAGACACGACAGGAGTCAGCATGGGCACTTTGACTGGTCTGCAGCTATGCAGCCCCATACACAACAAACTGTGATGCGCTGTGCATTCTGACACCTTTCTATCAGAACCAACATTCATTTTTTTGGCAGTTTGAGCTACAGTAGCTCGTCTGTTGGATCGGATCCAACTAGCCAGCCCTATGTGTATCATTGAGCCTTGGCCACCCATGACCATGTCACTGGTTCACTGCTGTTCCTTCCTTGGACCACTTTTGATAGAAACTGACCACTGCAGACCGGGAACGCCCCACAAAAGCTGCAGTTTTGGAGATGCTCTGACCCAGTCATCTAGCATCACAGTTTGGTCCTCGTCAAACTTGCTCAAATCCTCCTGCTTGCCCATTTTTCCAACTTCTAACATCAACTCTGAGAACAAAATATACACTTACTCCCTAATATATTTCACCCACTAACAGGTG
>JASGAU010410821.1:0-22307 GCA_030220045.1 Australoheros facetus | reverse complement strand
GCTAGTGAGGAGCGCCGCTTACACCGAGACAGCTGAGCGCTGCAGAGTTTAAACGAAGCATCGACACAGTAAATTTGTGTCGATAATTTTTTAGAATCGAATTAAATCGATGAATCGTTGCAGCCCTAGAGCCTGCTATCTGAGGAGGGGGCATGAAGAAGATCTGTAAATATATCAAACAACAACACTGGTGGTACAAATGAGCCAAAAGAGCAGCTCTGCAGAAAAACTCCCTCCGGGNCTACCTATCTGAGGGCTTCCTCGAGAGCGACGCATCTCTGTCTGCATCTGCACCCCCACTAAGGAGCTCTAAAATAATCAATCAGACTTTCACATCACTGAAAGGTAATCAGTAAAGAGCTGTAACAGTTCCTGGAAACACAGAGAGTGGGGGCACTCTCGGGCCCATGAACCAGCGACTCACAGACCCCAACACAGACTGCATCAGCAGGAAGTCGTGAAGTTTGCCGACACTAACAGCAGCACCTGGACAGTAACTTAGTTACCTGCATGAACACGGACAGGTTAGCTGGAGGACAGCAGCGCTCAGACAGAGCAGAGCGGCCTCAGTCACATTCATCCTCTCAGAAAATGGATGAGAAGGAGGTGCTGGTGTGGAGGTGGGTTCAAAGCAGCGTGGAGATACACTGTAGAGGTGATCCAGGCCTCCTGAATCCTGAGCACCTCAGTCTCCTGACACTGGAACGTCTCACAGTTTAAAAACCAAAAGTAAAAGAGTGGAAACGAACCAAGAAGAGAAAAATGTGTGAATACTTCCTGCTGCTAAAATGAAAGTGCAGAACGAAGCTGAAACATGAACTCGAGCAGGAAGAGGAAACGAGAGATTCACACGAGCACTCAGTGAGCCGAGCGTCCTCGCCGACACGAGACGCCGATTCCTCGTGTTTGAGCTTGAACAGCACAAACCTCGGTGAGCCAAATCCAACACAGGTCACACCTTCAACCTTCAGACCGAAACACGAGCAGCTCATCATCTGTGAAGTCCATCGAATCTAGAATGAAGCTTCATACATAACTGCTTCTAAATGCACACCAAGACTCAAAGGTCCATAAGGTCTTCAACCCACTAACAGCAGCGATCGCTGCTGATGCACCTGTGACCTGCCGTGATCAGCTGGTTAACATCGAGCGGATCACCGCTGAGACGTCTGATCAAACACACTTTGAATTACCGTAATTACACGACTGCTGGTCCTGTCAGAAAAATTCAAACAGTTTCAGAAAACTGAGAAATTGCTCTTCACACAAACACAGGGTCATTACGGTAACTGTCGCTGTAAGTCTGCGAATGGCGGCAGCAGCGGCGGGCCCGTGTAAATAAAAGGTTAAAGAAGCATCATTGCTGTGCGAGGAAAGAGGCTGACTGTGGCCTACAGACAGCTTCACGCTGCATTCAGCATGTTTCAGGTCTGCCTGATGACTCTGTCATCACTGCATGATCGAGTTCACCAAATTTAGCATTTTTACAGGGAAACTCCTGCAAATTCATGTGTAATAAGACCTAAAACTGTCACACTATCAGTCACGCTTTAATAAGTCCCCGCTGCAGCTCTGCACTCACGCAGACTGTCAGAACAGGACAAGACGCAGAAATGATCGCACGCATCTGTAACGTCTGCTCGTGTTTTAGTTCAAGCTGCAGGTGGAAAAAATGAGGCAAAGAGCAGCACGGCGGGCAAACGGGACAAAACGTGTCTCGTGTGGTTAAAAGACTCAGGCAGCAGGTCTCTGAGCCCTGAACCCAAACTTTCATCGAGAAAAGCGTCCTGAAAGGCGCGGACGTCTGAACTCACTGCTGTCGTAGATCGGCTCGGACACCACGGGCTCGAGTCGTCTGGAGAAACCGCCGTCGCTGTCGGGGAGGAACGCTGTGAACATGAGCCGAACCACGCTGAGGTCCATCTCTTTGGCCTGAGTAGCAGCAGCATTTCTGATCACACTGAGCTGATGCTCTGAGGAGACAGAGGAGGGTGAGATTCAACAAAACAGAGAAAAACTCAGACAATAAAACATCCTGAAGCCTTCAACCTGATCTCTGTGAATGTGACCGTAACAAATCCTGAAAGCATCTGATGCTGAGTTCGCCTTTTTTAATGCATCTGCAAACACTGCAGATTTCCATCATCTGTAAAGGCTGCTCCTCTTCTAAGTGGCACCAAAAACACACGTATTCAGCCTTTACTCGTGTAAGACAGCAGTTTGCTGTTATGATGCAGCCTGCAGTGACAATGCTGTGATTTGGGCCGTTAGTAGAGACACCTGAACTGAACAGTGAGCAGAGGGGGGAGCACCGCACTGTTAGGAGGTGTCCTCGATTTACAGTAAAATTATAACACTGTGATCAGTTTATCTCCACTACTTTGACTTCATCGTTGGAAGATAAAACTGTGACTGAGAATAAAAGAAGGTAATTTCATCATCAGAGGGAGAATGTGAGGCTCAGAAATAGGAAATATAAAGGGACGAGTACAGGTAAGGGTACAGGTAAAGGGACAGGGACGAGTACAGGTAAAGGGACAGGTACAGGTAAAGGGACGAGTACAGGTAAAGGGACGGGGACAGGTAAAGGGACGGGGACAGGTAAAGGGACGGGGACAGGTAAAGGGACGGGGACAGGTAAAGGGACGGGGACAGGTAAAGGGACGGGGACGAGTACAGGTAAAGGGACGGGGACGAGTACAGGTAAAGGGACGGGTACAGGTAAAGGGACGGGGACGAGTACAGGTAAAGGGACGGGTACAGGTAAAGGGACAGGGACGAGTACAGGTAAAGGGACGGGTACAGGTAAAGGGACAGGGACGAGTACAGGTAAAGGGACGGGGACGAGTACAGGTAAAGGGACGGGGACAGGTAAAGGGACGGGTACAGGTAAAGGGACGGGTACAGGTAAAGGGACGGGTACAGGTAAAGGGACGGGGACGAGTACAGGTAAAGGGACGGGTACAGGTAAAGGGACGGGGACAGGTAAAGGGACAGGGACAGGTAAAGGGACGGGGACAGGTAAAGGGACGGGTACAGGTAAAGGGACGGGGACGAGTACAGGTAAAGGGACGGGGACGAGTACAGGTAAAGGGACGGGTACAGGTAAAGGGACGGGGACGAGTACAGGTAAAGGGACGGGGACAGGTACAGGTAAAGGGACGGGGACAGGTAAAGGGACGGGGACAGGTAAAGGGACGAGTACAGGTAAAGGGACGGGGACAGGTACAGGTAAAGGGACGGGGACAGGTAAAGGGACGGGGACGACACTAGTACTCAAAGAGCTGCATACTCCTGCCCTCTTCAGATAGTGCTTTATCCTGAGCCTTTAAGCACATTAACAGTCACAGTCTGGGCTCTGACATGTGGATCAGAGGAGCGGGGGAATGACCCACTTTACCTCCTGAGCCACAGCTGTATGGACGTCCATGCGTCCTGCTAGTGCAGCAGCTATTCAGCTCATTTTTATTTACATGGCGTCACTTCAACAACAGCTGACTCGATGTGCTCGATACTTGCAGGTAAAGGTGTTCTGTTTGTCTCTCACTGACCGGTGAGTTCCCGGGGGACTCGGACCTCCCCCTGGATGGCGTCGATCTCAGGGTGGATGGAGACCCCGCAGTTGTATCCCAGCCTGAAGGCCTCGACCATCCGCTCCTCCAGGGTCTTTGCCACATTCTTCTTGGTCACATGGAGGATCCCCAGGTTTGGGAAGCTGCCAGAAACAAGCTGAGCATCACAGGTGGCCCATCTACTGGCTCGAGTGTGTGTGTGTGTGCGCGTGCGTGTGTGTGTGAGAGATGCAGACCTGATGGTGGAGTCCTTGGACTGCAGGTCAGCGATGCAGATTCCTTTATCGCACTGTTTCCCCACCAGGCTGTGAGCGTGCAGGTGGGGGTGGGTGCTCAGCGCCGTCACCAGCTGGACCACCACCCGAGCCTGACCCTGATAGTTACAGATCTGAAAGACATGACGACAGAGTGTGTAGCAGTGCTGAGGCCTGAGGCTAAAGAGGGAGACGCCCCTGAGAGACAGCACGTGTGAGAGGGATCAATAATCAATGGATTGTTTATTTACAAACATCAGAGGGAAAAACGGCTCCACAGGACTGTAAATCTGCAGGACTAAAAACACATTTAAAAATGAAAAAGGTCTCAGTCTGGTTTTCATTCAGCACATTTTTCCTGTACTCAGCTGTGAGCATCAGTGCGATGAACCAATCAGCGTGAAGAAACCGCAGCAGTGTCGCCTCTGTGACGCAGAGCAGCAGAAACCAGCCGGGATCTTTGACAGCTGGCTGCTCAGAACAGGTCAGAGGAGACGAGAGGTTCTTTTTTACCTCCATTTAGAGACCAGGAGCAACATTCAGTGTAAATGTGAGTGTAAGTTTGGACCGATCAGATCAGCTTTAGAAGAAGTTTAGAAGAGAGGGTCCTCTCTGATGTGCTGCTGCCACACCAGGATCACTGCAGGGCTGAAAACCCTTTAAGTGCCCACAGTGTGGGCATCCTGCTGAGCTGTGACAGTGACTTTGCCTGGTGTGGAGAGAGGACGCTGGATTATGGTAGTTTGTCAGAAGAGGTCAGATTGGATAGATGTGGTTTCAGAGGACTCATTCACAGAGCCACAGATGACTCACGCTGACAGATTCAGGGCACTTTGGATTTTTCTCGGTGTTTCGCTGCTGTGGTTCAGAAAAACTCTCTCCTGGTACAGATGACTCACCTCCAAACGTCGCAGTTTATTAACAAAGACTTGTTTTCATCTCGTGTCCAAGCAGAAACACCGCAGGGCTGCCGATCCTTATCACACAATCACCTCAAACTGTGAAAAACTCACTTCAAAGCTTTAACATTTAAGGATCTCAGTTCAGACCTCCAGCTCATTATTTTGGTGTTGTTACTGCAGACTCAACACTTCCGAGTCGCACACTGAAACACCCACAGACACACACAGAGTGACTGATGCTCCTTTAAAACTGAATGAATGCACACAGTGAGGAAGCCTCCGGAGTTCAAACAGAAACTTAAAAAAAAAATGAAATACCAACACCTGCGTTTCCCCTGAAGTCCACCTCAGACTCTGAGTCAGTACCCACAGACACCTGCAGGGGCGTCGCGGTGGGATCGGGCGACGCGGCCCTCAGTACGCCATAACGATGGTTCTGAACATTGACCGCAGCTCACGGGAAGCAGCAGCGATCAGGGCGAACACATGAAGGGGACCGAAGCACGGTGCCAGCAGCAGCATCGCTGCAGCTGCTTCAGCAACACAGCACCTCCACCTGCTCAGCAGCTGCACCTTACTGTCACACAATGTTCCACAAACACAGTGAAACCTCCCATCATCAGGTAGCAGACTGTACTTTGTATCAGCAGTGAGTGAGCGAGTGAGCGAGCGGGAGTTACATCTGATGCACCTGCACAGGTGTGCACAGACTTTGAATCAGTACTTTGTCTCACCATGAAACTGGGCTCGAGCTTTTGAACCCGCGGCTCTTCCTGTCACACGGGTGCAGTTAGCGACGCTCGGTGGAGTCGCCTGTTTTCAATGGCGTGTTTTTGGTTGCTCCGCCTTCAGCAGGTACCGTTTTGATGCATATTTTGTGCCGTGCTTTGTCGGACGTTGTTAAAGCAGCTCCATCATCGGAGGCCGACAGCAGCTCACGGTGTGCTAACATTTATACCAGTATCATCATGGATATGATCGACGTACGGGCGACAATGTTTTTATAACTCACCTGTTTAAGCTATATTAGAGCTGAAAGTGTGCATCGTTAGGGGCGTGGCCTCTCTGACTGACAGGTGACAGGTGGCTGCAGCCGCTAGCTGTCTGCTAGGCTTCACCTCAGCTAACTGGACCTCCGGCCTGAGGTTTTGCTTTCCTGCTGCAGGCAGAGAAAAGTTGACACAGATCAGAGCGATCATTTTACACGTGCTGCCCCCTGCAGCCTGGGGGGGGGTCACAGCGGCTGCTTTTTATGTCTTTGACTTTAGCGCCTGCTGAACAACGTCTCAGCACTTTAACAGAGAAGAAGAGAATCTGCAGCCGAAACGACAGAAAGATGGAGGTGATGGAGGCGTCACAGCACTACACCGGAAAAGGATGCCTGCATCACTGCCAGCCGGAGTCAGAGCTGATCAGGGAACAGCTCAGCACAAACATTTCACCTCTGTAATCAGGATAACATAAATGATCAAATAAATAATCAGCTGAGCGACTCTGTGAGCGACTCAGTCTAAAAAGGTGATTCTTGTTACACCTCAAAGGTGAGCTCGATCCTTTCCAAAGACGAGCTGAGCTTCAGAAACATTCAAAGCTGATTCCCAAGCAGTGAATCGTTCCTGTTCTCAAACTCTCAGTGTAAAAACTGAAACAGGAAATGAGGAATAAGAGCACAAACACAGATTCTACTGAGAGTGCATTTCATAAACGAGCTAATGTGGAGGGCTCCTCACAGAGGAAGTAAAACTTTAACACGGAGCTTTTTTTCTCGTTTTGATTTCCTTCCTTTTATCGTTGAGGTTTCTGTACGCCCTCAATTAAATCTTCTCTAACTGTGCTTAAACGGACTTCATCTACAGAAAGGAAATCAGCTCAGAAACGCCTCTGTTCCCTTTTCTACTGTGCGTCCACGTGTACATGTATGAATTATGCTGCTGCAGATATTTGCCCGCAGGAACGTTGCAGCAGTAAATAAACACGAGCCCACTTCCTCTTCCCGGTGCTGTGGGCCACTCGAAGCGCTCTGGCAGACAAACCCAGTTCCTAGAAACACAGCGAGTGTTACTGTGTGACGGTTTCCTGGCTCACGCACGTTCACACTACCTACCTGTGCTATGTGGCGTTCCCAGCAGGGCGAAGCAGCCAGGTGGAATTTGCAGAAAAGCGACTCTGAAGCCGATCGCTCCTGATGCAGCTAAACTGCAGAGAGGAGGGCACGATGTGCACAGTGTCACCTGACCTGGGTGGAGCACTCAGGTATATCTGAACACTAATTTTTGCATTTAAGCATCTGATGGTGGACAATCCACACTCTCTTATTTTGAAAGGTCAACCACTACAGCCAGTTAACTGTGGTGCTTCCTGTCATGTTTGAGTGGGGGGGTCAGGGCTCGTTGAGTCTGAGGTGTGTTTCCACCACGAGCTCGTTTCCAAGCCTCTCCTCTCCAAATCTTCCTTTCATGCTTTTAAACTCACGTGGACCCTCCGATGAGCAGGGTGGAAACTGAACTCTGATTGGATGCCCTTCCAACAGTCTTTCAACAGCTGTTTTTTTTTTCTAATAAGTGAATTTGTAGTAGATATTTTGAACATGTTTTCTATTTAGACTCAGCGTATGCATTGGTTCTTTAAGTGAGAGCCTAACAGAGTTATTAGAGATTAAATATGGCACCTACACTTCCTGGTTACCCCAAATCGGTCGTACAGACATTATTTTAAAGGTCACAACAAATTTGAATCATATCTTTTTTGGAGCCTTTTGCTGTTCCAAAGTATAAATATAGGGGGTGAGAAGGTGGATCATTACGCTATCAGTCAACATTAGCACCCTTAATTAGCAAGCTGCACAGGTGCAACACACAGACAGACACACATAATTAGTGCTAATGAAGGGACTAATAAAATATAAAACAGAAACCTCTGGGCTGGTCTGCACCACAGCACGGCTCCAAAAACACACACACCACAAACCGGTTCGATCCAGGGACTCGAAGTCGAGGACGAGGCCGGCACACTCCGACCGCCTTCATCTGGCATCTGTCAATCAACGTGGCCACGCCCCCAACTCCACTTTCCATTTGGCGGAGTTATAAATAAATTGACCCGCTCAGAGCTGCTGTGCAGAGGGAAACGCCACAGAGAACAAGCCAAGCTGTAACTTCTAATGCTGCACAGCTGGGAGTCTACGACTCACTCTGAGCCTTTCACAGTGCTGCAGGCTCGTCCTCGATAAACGATCTCACCCCTGACTGAAGAGCCAGGAAAGAAAGATGACTTTAAATATCTGATTATTGAAACGCTCAGCAGATAAAAGCTCATAAATGTAATCGAGAGTGGAGCCGGCTCTCATCTGTTTGACTAATTATTACAAATGTTCTGTATGGAGCTGAACAGCCACGGGCCGTCGGGCTCTGGAAAATTCAAAGTGGTGCCTTTGAGTACAAAACGACGACACAAATTTAAACGCGAGAATCGAACCTCGTTGTTTTTGTTTTGGTCTTTTTACCGGACGAGTTTGATCCGCTGAGGCTCTGCAGCAGTCAGCAGTGTGAGTCCACAGACAGCGGATAACAAAGGGTTAAATATGTCAGCATTTCTGGGCCAGAGTGGGCGCTAACACACATATTACACCTCTGGATGCAGAGCTTTCATCTGCGAGCTGAAACTCGGCACCTTTCCTGCCTGTGACGCAACTCCACTTCCTTGTAATTACACGTGGGTGTCAAGGAGAGGAAATTCCCAACAGACATGAAACACAGCAGAGGTGTGCGTGTGTGTGTGTGTGTGCGTGCGTGCTCGCGCCCTCGGACAGGTCCGGGCCAGCAGAAGATTTTTCAGAAGCTTTTGCTGAAACTTCATCTGCTGTGAGGGAACGCGCTCGGAGCTCCGATCAGATCCCGAGCAGGAGGAGCAGCAGCAGCCGTGGGATCAGCTCAGAGATGCAGATGTTTGTTTAAAGCTGGTTCAAACACTTCGATCCAAACGTTCTCTAACTCGCCCCGGTGCGTGCGCCCCGGTGCGTGCGCCGCGGCCCGGCTAAGGCTGCAGGAGATCTGCCTGAAAGAAGCTCTGTGGTTAAAACCGGCTTCAGACAGCTTCCTGTTTTCTCCTCCAGCATAAAGTACATCACCAGGCTGCTCGCTTCGTTACGTTTTGTTGCAGCTGTTTTTGGTCAAACACGTGGAGCTTTGACACTGACTGCAGGTAAGAGCACCCGGTAACACCGAGCACTTCCTGGTGAGTTTATGGTCTCGGTCTCGTTTCAAGTCCTGCTGCGAAGCTGTCAATCATGTCGACCGCCTCTCACTGTTAACACAGCGACGTCATTAATCACTACAATAACTGTTGGTTCAAGCTCGAGTTTAAAGAAAAGTTCATGTTTAAAACTTCTCATGTTCAGAGGGTGAAATGAAGCAGGAGGAGTTACTGTCTAAACTGGGATGTTCTTTGAGGGAAATTCCAATTTTTTCCAGAAAACTTCCTGACAAGTTATTAAGAACTTAGAGGCATGAAAGTGACGAGTTCAGAAAAACAGAAACTCTGCTGGAAACTTCAGGGGAACTTCATGAACACACATTACAGCAGAACACAAACACACAACATGACACTACAGGTACTGTGAGGACACAAATTATGAAGATGATAGATGTCTTATCAATTAAAAAAACAGAGACGGAGCAAAGTAGGGTGAGTCAGAGTAGTCATCGTCCCACTGGTCCTACCAGAACAGGAGGGGTTTTCCCACTCTGCAGCCTCAACATGCAAACTCACCACCAACATCATCTTTCTAACGCGACCCACAGATCAAACAGGGCGAGTGGGAGGAACATTTCCTCCTTTGTTTCAGTGACTTCATTCACGGCAGTCGTACCGACACGTATGTTGTCCTCATGTTACAGGACTCAGTGTGTGTCAGACACACGGACCTCACCAGCTGCAGCTTCTCCACACGCAGCACAAAACCCAGTGACTGAGCACCAACCACGAAGCTGAAGGTTCCTCCAACGATCACTTGATGCTGGCTCCAAAAAAGAGTCAAAACCATCAGAAGCTCTGATGGAAGTGAAAGAAAGACCACGATTTCATCAGCATCATTAACAGCAACTCAAACTAGAGCCCAAATCAAAGTTCACGCAGAAGAGACTGCATGAATCACTACTGCAAAGTAACCACGACCGAGGAAGAAGAAGAAAACGAGACGCAGACAAAGAAGAAGATGATGACCACGTCCAGAGGAAGAAGATCAATAAGAATACGCATAATCAGGAAGGAGAAGATCAAGCACCAAAAAACAATATGGCAGCAGCTTCACAGACAAAGAGCTACGTCCATCTTTTGTATGTAAATAGTCAATTAGTATCAGATTATTATGCTGCTGCGACTGTATTCAGCTGTTGCTCGACAGGAGACGTTTCAAATATTAATATAACCATAATTAAAATATTGCAAAATGAATAAAGGGTGTTTTTACTGGCTGTTTGCATGCAGAAATGTCACGATTATTTTTGAAATATCAATGTCAAATATCAATATTCAACATTAATATTAATGCTGAATATTAAATGTGTTCAGAACATCAAGAAAACATTGGTTCCTTCTCAGCTTTTAGAGCCGCTGTTTTCATCTCCGACTCTTCTAAAACTTAAATAACCGACTCCATGAGGAAAACTAATGAGCTCACATGACTGGCAGGTCTTTTTTTTAAATAAACACTTCCTGGTTGGACATGTGTCTGAAAAGCTGGAGCTCATTAATCGTCTTCCATATATTTTTAATGTCAGTGAAACAAAGAGCGGCAGGAATCCGGGGATTTCCCATGCGTTCAGGTTCGGTTAGAACATGTGGGAGCTTCAGACTCTAAACATCAACAGAAACAACACAGCAGGAAACTGAAGCTCGTGTTTGTGTCAGAGTCTCGTACTGAGTGCGGGGTGGAAACGAGAGCTTCGGTCACTTCTAACCAAAACCACAGTGAAACTAAAGCAGCCTTCAGCAGACAATAGTAAACAGTCTGTGCAGCCTTCCAACGCCACACCAACGGCCTCACACAGCTCATTTTAACCCGATGATGGAGCGCAGGCAGTGCCACCATCTGCTGACTGTTCCCAGATTAGAAACCAGCAGGAGCAAACCCCTTCAGACCGAGCCCCGCCTTTAAAAGGGGATTTATGCTCTTTCGCTGCCCACATGTCAGCAGACGGTCACTTCAGCGAGGCCTTCCTTGACTATGTTAAAGACTCAAAGGTCTCAGTCATGTGACGCTTGTGCTCCCTCCCAACGGTCTCCACCCCCACCGCCTATAGTGAGCTGCACTAGCTTAGAAATGGAGTCCACTAATCACCAACATCATCACAGACTCCTCCGTCAGACTCCACAGGAGGACAAACTCACAGCGATGGATTTACACAGAGACCATGTTAAAGGTCAGCCGGCTGGTAACAGGCCTGTGTTTGACTCCACGATATCATCACAATACTTAATTCACACACACACCTCTTCTTAAACCTGTATTATCACTTCTTTTACGAGTTAATGCACTTCACTGTACTCTGCACAACACTGCGGGAATGTCTTTGAGCATCAGCTATGAGAAGGACGGTGCTTTTAGCTTTCTCTGTGCTGGGAGATTTTATTATTCTTAAACTTTGCAATTAACATAAACAATACTGATATTTGGTGTCCCTGTATCAATACAATATTGCCACTCAAACTATCGAGATCCCCCACCCCGAGTTCTAATGTTAACTAAAACGAACCAGAAGACGGTTTTATCTGAGCAAACAGGAGTTTGAGACATTCAGTTCATCCAGCTTTGTGTCGTCATCCTGTGGTACCTGATACTCAGGTGTACCACAGGTGGCACGAATGACTTCAGAGGGGGAGGGGGGTTAGACCTCTCATCGCTGTTTTGAATGGTGTCAGCTCGTGAAAGTGGAAACACATCAAACAAATCACACTTACACCATTACTTTCACATTTCACCGTCAGCTCAGAACAGGTTTAGTCAGTTTGACAGCTTCAGTGAGCCATCGTCTCTTCACATGGCAAACAGCCTGATGCCTCAGCACTATTAAACTCTGCAGGAAGCTGTTTGATTTCCTCTCGCTGCTGCAGACAGAAGTCAACCGCACTCTGATCTCAGCGCTCACACCGTGTGTGCGTCGAGCACTTCCTGGACCGAGAAACTGGAATGAAGTTTAAAAGCTGTGCTCAACAGGTGAGTCGGTCAGCGTGCAGGTGGAGACGTTTGCAGGCTGCATACACCGTGATTAAAGTCTTCAGAAACAAACCCTTAACAGGAGACACACAGGAAGTGTTACCTTCACAGTGGGGTAGGTCTTCCTGTTCTTCTCGCTGGTGGCTCCCGGCAGACCGCCGTGAGACGGCCCTTCACAGCCGTACCTGAACCTGAAGCCGCGCTGCAAAACACACAGTATATCATCACTACATCAGCTGATTATCAGGTGATTACTGATTAAACAGGTGGATGCTGTTTATTTAACCCAACACGCTGGCATTGAATGAATAAATAAGAGGACAGGTAGGGTCTGATGTTCCAGGAAAACCAGTTTAAAGCTGTGAAATATAGGCTCAAACATTCAGAAAACTTCAATATTCTTTGGATTATAAAGTCATAAATCTGTCTCTAACATCCACAATAAACTGTCCAGGCTTTCCATCCAAAACCAACACGGCAGCTGTCAAACTGACCTCGTGATGAGGCTTCGAAATCAACTTTTACAAACTTTATTTGACTGTAAATAAAAGTTCAAACACAAAGTAAACAGTGTCCATATACGAAACACAAAAACAGGCACTAATCAAGTTTTCCTGTGTCATCCGTAGTTTCTTCTACCTGTGCTAAAAATACCACGAGGCCTTTTAATACCTTAATATCCTTAACTTTAATCTCTGAATGACTCAGGCCCCCCCCCTCTGTACGGGGCGGGGAGGCCTGCCTGGGAACCCCCCCACACCTCTGTACGGTGTGTGTGTGTGTGTGGGTGCTACAGTCGGTATGACCACCCAACAACTAAACAGCAGAAAGCAGCAGTCACTGCAGGTGCGACTGAAAGCAGCAGGCGAACTTCCTGTTCTGAAGTCATTTCCCTTTTTTAGAGTCTAAATAAAACAGCTTTAAACATAAACTGAGCCCAGCACTCAGCCAGGCCTGAAGTCACTCTACCATAAAACAGGACAGGTGAGCGTTACCTGTTTAGGCTGCTCCACGATCTGCAGGAAGGGTCCATCCACTGAAAGCACAGAGATACAGAAACAGTGTTCAGATGCATCCTCTTACAGGTGAGGTCCTTTCAAAATAAAATTCTCTGGGTTTCAGACTGCTGCTTCAAACAACCAGGACATCTTCAGGTGTCTCTGCAGGTATTTAGACATCTTCCAAACAAATACAGACTGGGTAACATCACGGCCTTTGCCCACTGTGTGACTTTAGAGAATACCCACCAACAACCGTTCCTATGCATCATGTATATTAGTGATGGTTATTACCCAATGCTGACCGTGACTCCATATGTCCAGGGTCCTGGCCTGGACATGAGGGGCTCCAGTTACCAAGTTTTGGGCAGTTTGGATCATGGTGCATTTGAGGAGCATCATGGAAATTTGCCCTGCCATCAGTGACACGCCTTTCATCACCACCCAAGAAGCTCCGCACTTCAGCACGGCCGAGTTCTTCAGCCCGTACGGAGCAAAGATCTCATCAAACCGCTGAGAGCAGCTGCTTGAAACACAACAGCAGCAGCTCTTAAATTCAACACGCTGGACTTGTTGACTCCATGAGGTTTGTTTGTTCATCCTTGGATATTACACCATGATCCCAAAGGAGCATCCTGTGGGGAAAACTGGGACCATTAAAGAATCAGAGCTGACGTGGAACTTCAAATCTCCTCAGCATCATCACGAGGCACTCGTTCCTCCCGACGAACCAGTCACTGCATCTCTCAGGTGGGCAGAACAGCCTCCGCCGATTGGTGCGATCACCGGCTGCAGCCACCCTCATCATCACAGTCATCGCACCAACTCTACAGTCATCAGGCTCCTCTTCATCAGTGCCACGGAAGCAGAGCTCAAACACTGACACCTCAGTGTAGCCTGGTTTATACAGTCGACGTCCCTCAGAAGCATCAGAGCTTGAGATCATGTGGATAACGAGACACTGGACCCTCTTTTTTGCATTTTCATGCGATTGTATTTCTTGCTCATATGCATTACTCACGTGCAGCTTTGAGGTTTACATGCCTCAATAACCAGCAAATAAACAACTTTTATTTTTCAGTTCCTTTTTTTAAATTAATGGCACCTTCTGAAATTTGATCTATGATGTCATCACCTGCTGTCCTTTTTTTAATCTGAGAGATAATCTTTGTAAAGCGTCTTTCCTGAAACGTCTTCTTTCCTGAAACGTCTTCTTTCCTGAAACGTCTTCTTTCCTGAAACGTCTTCTTTCCTGAAACGTCTTCTTTCCTGTGAGACCGTTTGTTGTGATTTGGTGCTATATAAATGAAACTGAATTGGCCCCTCAGGGCCACCGTAGAAATGAGCCATGTGCAGGAGAGCCTGGCAGTATTTTGTGTACATAAAGAAATATAAATGAGTGATGACGCCTTTACGTACTGCTGCAGCCCAGCATGTAAAGAGCAGCAACGATGTGCCGATACTAAAGGGAAGTGAGAGCAGAGCTGCCGCCCCACAGCCACCACAGACGACACGTCACGAAACTCCTCTTTCACTTTACCCTCATTTTTGCCCCAGACAGAAATTCACTTTGCAAAAAGAAAGTGGAGTTTCGGAGGTTTTTCCTCCCCAGCAGCATCTGCAGAGCTGAACAGAGGCTTCATTCATGCCATAACAGTCCAAATAAAGCCCTCATTGTCTGATAAAACAGTCCAAGTCAAAGTCCACTTGTTTGACTTTTCAGTATTTTCAGCCGGTATTTATGTAATTAATTGGTTTTTAATTCTAGTTTTTTCAGGAAAAAAAAAAAAATCGATGGCACAGTCCTCGTGGATCCTTTAAATTTAGACTGAATATTATTTAAACAACGAGGACGTGCGTGGATATAAGAGTCAAACTACCAGAGTCACTGCAGCAGGAAAGGTTCAGTATGTAAAGTATGAGCGCAACACAATAACACACACAGGGCTGCAGACACTTTAACTCCACCTGCATTTCTTTTCTTAATGCTAACTGCATGAGATTAATAACTGAGGAAGGAGGAGCGAATGAGCTCAAAGTGTCTGAAAACAAAAGAGGAACACCTTTGGGTCAGGACAGGTGTGATGGCTGCACGACACGGTGCTATTTTTAGATAAGAAGACTGCGCGGTTATCTCGAAATGATTAATGCCACCCGTGGCTGCTCTCCTTTCTGCAGAAATGATCCTTCTGTTCAGACACACAGGGGAAATCCACCACAGCACATTCAGGCTGATGAAAGCACAGCGCTCCAATAACAAACCAACAGGAACGCAGTAAACGACCTCTTATTGTTGGCCCGGCGGTCTAAAACCCACAGACAGAACAGTAACTGGTAAAGATGAAGCTGAAGGCGTGAGACGACTGCAGGACTCTCACCTGTCCGCAGAGACGGCGTCTGAGGTATCGCAGAGAAATGTGGAAACTCCCACGTCGGGTCCATAATGAAGTTATCGAAAACCTGCAGGAGATGACACAAATACGAAGTTTGACTTTGGCCAGCTAAACGTAGGGAAACATCATTATTTTGTTTTTATGCTTCACGTGTGTGCAGTTTTATTTCTCAGGGTGTTTCCACCTTACAAGTGACCCTGTGTGAATTTCATCAGCATCAACGCTGGGAGCAAAGTGGCTCTGAGGAGGACAGGACAGGGAAAGACGACCATCATCACATCAGGGCTCGAGCAGAAGAGACGACACGATCTGCACTGCCGCAAACGAACCACCACCAAGGAAAGAAGAAGACGATCAAGAACAGGAAAAACAGGTACGAAACCACGAGGAGGACCAAGAAGAACATCAGGAAGAAGAAAACGATCGAGAGGAAGACCGAGACAATCCCAAGTAGACAACCAGGAAGAAGACGAAGAAGAAGAAAAATATGAAGATCGGGCAGATGAAGATGATCAATACAAAGAAGACCAAGAAATAAAAGATGAAGCTGAAGATGCAGTAATAGAAAGTATTGCTGTACTACATTTAGTGATCATACTACAGTTAATCAAAGAACGCTGCTCACCGTCACATGTTCGTCAGTAATCTGCATGATGGGCGGACAGAAATGACTCAAAATGCCTTTTTATGGCTCACTTCATGCAGACGATGGAACAAAAACAGCAGCACGATTTCCTAATTTTGAGGACCGATGTCTTTATCTGCACGCAGATGTGTGAACACAGCCTCCCACTCCTTAACCCGCATTTTTCACAAAAGGCTGTGACATCGGTGCAGATCCAAAGATTTTACTGATATTTTAAAGGAGGTTAAAAAGGAGGAGAGTTTCTGCTGCAGAGCAGAAATGTGGGCTTTTATTTTGGCGCTTGCAGCGTGGGTGGAGCTGCTACACCTTAGACTGAGTACAGACGATGGACAGCAACCGTGACGTCTCCCATCGGTTAATACGGTCACGTTTCTGAAGCTTCTGTCATCATCACCGTCTTGGATGTGATGAGTGAGGACTGGATCTGACCGAGACACGCTCATATGATCTGAGCTCGTCAATCCTGAATCATCTGTTCTATTAATAAAGCTCCAGAATTTGCTAAATAAACACCATATTGTGTCAAATATAACTTGAGTCTAGTGGCTGAGACAGTAAACTCATCAGGAAACTGCTTCCTAACTGATGAAGTCGGATCATTTTCCCATAGACCTCTACACAATCAGACTTCTTTTTATATCCAGAAGAGTCGCCCCCTGCTGGACATTAGAAAGAGTGCAGGTTTCGGGCACCTGAGCCCCAGCTGTTTCTCCTCGTTCCCTTCATATGTGAGGAAGTGCAGGTGAGTTTACCTGGTTGGAAGGGTTTAGGTAGTGGTCGTCTCCGGCCATGGTGGTGTCTGCAAAGGTCAAAGAGCACGTCGGTGAAACAGTGGCAGTGATTATTATGAGTAAGAGACCACAGACACAAACATACTCATCTCCATGATTTCACAGCAGGCTTATAATAATTCAGGCTTTTTATTTGTATTTTAATATACAACTGTCTGTAAGCTGAATTGATATTCTCTTGCAAATAAAAAGTACACAGGTAATCGAAATACCACTGTGTAGTAGAAGTATTCTGTTACCGGTAAAAATGTAACTCAAGGAAAAGTACACAAACACACACAAATACTGCCCTAAAAAGTGTAATTAAAAACGATAAACTGTTACACGGTTATGCTTTTATTTCAGCAGCAGAAACTTTATTATAGTTAGAACAACTTTTAAAGGCATTTTAAAACGAGTCATACTGATTAAGAGCAAATTCACGGTCATCTATTATAGCTTGTTGCTACACTCTGATGGTGACTGCAGAAGAAACAGGCCGATCTATTCGATCTGATTCTACGCTACGACCTTCTGTGTTCACTGACCAACAGCACCAGGACGCCGACAGCAGAGGGTCGGCACGCTTAACTGCAACCTGCCTGAAAAGCCCCGATCACGCTTTCCTCGCCGGCTTCTCCCACTCGTTCCGTGTGGTTTTACACGCCGGAGGCCGCGGCAGTGATATTATTGCGCTGTTTCTCCGGCTGCGCCGCTCCGTGTGTGAGGAGACCGAGCAGGGAAAGGAGAAACTAACGTGACCGTGACTTCCAGCAGTAAAGTCTCTCACACGGAGCTGAAACAAACCTTAGTAATTGAATTTTCCTCTAGTTTACTCATTTAGCGCGCTCACGCCGGTCTCTGGATGAGTGATCTGGAACCATCATTTCGTTGTGTGCCTTGTGCGCACAATGACAATGAGTTGAATCTAACATATAGAAGTAATGTTTAGGTGGCGCCTGATGTTGTCTTACAGATAAACGATTCCCAGCCTCTTCTTCACAGTGAGGAACACGCTTCATCTACTATGATGAGACTGGTTATTCACAGGCTTGTATGTGAGAAGAGGGATTTTTAATTACATTTGGGATTTAACAGGAGCCAATGAAGAGAAGCCGATACGGGAGAAATCCTGTTGTCTCCCTTTCTGGGACATATCCCGGCTTCAGGTATCGAAGCTGAACAAAACTGGATCGGTTTGTTTATGAGTGGCATGCTGGCCTTTAAATTAGTCATCATAAAGCACCTGTGAACATGCTGTACTACGGTGCCCTTTCCTCATGTAAAGAAAAACTACTGTTTTCTTCTTTGTGTGTCTGAATCGAGTCTTTCAAACAGCAAATGTCCCCCATATTAAACTGGGGTTTACTGGACCTCCTGTCACCTCCTCCTCTTCTTAACACATAAACCACCCGACAGTCCGATCACACAGTAAATGGTCTTTGACGGCATCCTGTTGGACAGGATGTATTTTGGGGAGGTGACTCTAAACCCGCTGCACAGGTTTCAGCTGACAGATTTTGGGAGAGTTTAGAGGAGCGCGCAGTTTTTGTCGGTTATCATACTGAAGCTGTGTGAGTTAATGAGTGTCAAACTACCATCCAATCTGTCATAGACTCCACTTCACAGTGAGCGCACACACCGTTAGCACTTGTGTGTTTTTGTGACAACAGAGCATATTTATGGCCCCGTACTTCTAAACCACAGTTATGCTGAACAAGGCTTTTATAGCTCCTATATAGTAATGATCTACTATTGTACTAATTTTATGCTGAGTGATATCTTTCAGAGTCTTTAGAAATCCTAAAGGTATGATTTTCAACATGCTGGTTTTGATAAATTTGCTGCTCACTGGTGAAGCCCCAGCAATAATCTGCAGGAGGTCAGGTGGGTCTAAGGTCCTCAGCAATAATTAGGATTTGAGCACATGTGCAGGCTTCCCTCATAAATTTTCCTGTTTTTGTGTTCTTGGATTTATGAATTTTCCTCTGAGTTTGTGTGGGTCTTCTCCTTAAATCGGCCCTTTTTTCGTGAATTTGCGCGCTTTTCCTTGTAAAATTGCGAGTTTTTTGTGAATTTTTTGGCTCTTCTCTCATGAATTTGCTTTTTTTTCCCAGAAATTTACCAGATTTTTTTAATGTGAATTTTCAAGGTTTTCTCTCGTGAATTTGCCACTTTTTTTTTTTAAATTGACAGCTTTTTTTAACCATGAATTTGTCTTTTTTATTGTAAGTTTATTAATTTAAGCTCGAAAATCAGGGTTTTCTCCCTCCTTGCCCTCCTCTTAAATATATGTAATTCTCTTCTCCCTTCAGTGGCAGGTATCTGATCAGATGTATTGATCACTGATCGCTGACACTTGTTACCTGTCAGCAGCATCGGGCGTCCCGCTCTCAGAGCCTGTGTGAACTGCGTTAGCTCTGCGGCTAACAGCTAATTAGCGCCATCGGACTGCTGCTGCTGTTGTTGTTGTTTATGTCGCTAAAGCGGCCGTTAAAAACAAACAGCCTGTAGGCCGGCGCTTCCTCAGCACCGACGTCCGTGCCGCTTCGCTCTGACCGCCGGCTTCGTGTCACACCGCGGCCGTCCTCGCCACCCGTTGCCTGGCTCGGCTGCCCGGGAGCTAGCCTCGTAGGTTCCGTGTGCGGGAGCCTGACACAGCAGTTGGTCTGAAAACCTGCCGGTTAAACCGCCCTTCGCTCTTCACATCGGGACACCGAACAACGCGAGAGGAACGAATAAATATCAGAATCGGATGAACCCAGGCCTGTATTCTGCAACTCCAAAATCCACACGACAGTTCAGAGTAAATTAAAGTTTTATTTTTTTTTAATTGTTTTGTCGCTTTAACCACACTGCCCTTTGGCTACCAAGGACCCGAGCGACTTCAACGAGATTAAAAGTTATAACTTTCACTAAACTAAGCTTTTGGTGTTTGATTAATCGTGGCCGAATTAACTGTTGGATGTTATAAATACTAAATTCACCCTTAATGGTGACGTCGAATATTCCTGAGGTTACTCGCAGTAAAGAAAATAACAGCTTACCGTTTTTAACATGGAGTTTGGCCTGGGGTGCTCACAGTTACCTGGCCAATAAGGAAGTGAGTAGCAAAACAAAGCCAGCTGCCAAAGAGTTGTAACGGGTCCCGCTGAAGTTGTGATTCTGAATGGAAACGTGCAGCTGGCCGGTTAGTTTAGGCAGCTGGTTAGTTAACCGGGCTGTTACCTGCTTAGCTCGGTCGGGTGAAGAGTTCTCTTTGAGTGACAGTCCTCCTCAGTTCGCTTCACTTCTGCACATCACTGCGCCATGCTGAACCACCGAGCCATCCACTTTACCCGGAGTACGTCATGACGCGATATGGACGCGTCATTACACTGACAATAACTTTAATCCGAGCGAACGAAGTGGGATTATAATCCAGAAGGAGCCACAACAGTCCCACAGGTGACACCGAGTGATTGTCAGTTGAAATAAAGTTGACTTGATTTCCTTCCCCACTGGAAATTCCCTGTGACGTCCAGATGAGGCGGAGAGAGGGGAAAAAACCAAGAGGTCTCACTCCTGTGAAGAATATAAAACTGAGGTCCTCTGAGCAGATGGATCCTAAAAATACCACAGTGCAAGAGTACAGTGAAAAAGTACACAAAGCCCATACATACGCAGTAGCTGGCAGGACATGCCCAGAAGACCTCCCCCTGGAAGGTGTCTCCTATACAAAGGCCAGTGTAGAAATATAGCTACAGTTAAACTCAAGTATTGTAAATATATTGTTCAACACTGTGAGACATAAAAACCCTGCATTATAGATACCAGCCATCCCATCTGCTGCTTATCTGGGTTTAAGCTGCAGGGGCAGCAGTCTAAGCAGAGACACCCAGGCCTCCCTCTCCTGACCTCCTCCTCCAGGGCGCCGAGGTGTTCCCAGGCCAACTGGGAGATGTAATCTCTGCAGCGGGTTCTGGGTCTGCACCAGGGTGTCTTCCATGTAGGAACAAACCACCTCAACTGGCTCCTTTTGATGTGGAGGAGTAGTGACTCCACTCTGACTGAACATCTCATCCTATCTCTGAAGGCGAGTTCTGACACCCTTTGGAGAAAGCTCATTTCCAGCGCATTGGAAATACCCTGGTGTGAAATACGAGTAAAAGTACAGAATCTGCTAATTTTTCTAAATTTTTATGTCCCAGTGACAATATATTTAATTTAGATAATACTTAGATGAAATAACTGCCCAAATAAGTGCCCAGAGGCATACCAACATGGCTGGACTTTGACCAGAAATACTAAACACAGCTGATTTCTTAAAAACATACACACATATATATTCAATATTTTTCATAAGTAGAAATTAAAAAAATTCTCAGCTACTGTTTTATCTCATCCTAGAAGTACTCTAAGGTAAAAGCCACACGTCTAAAGTTATACAAAAAGTACTCTGGTACAAGTAAAAACCCAGCTTTTAAAGTACAAAAACTATCAAAGTATTAGTAATGACATCATATAGGTTATTTCATTCAGGGACCATGTACAAAAAACATCAATTACATAAAAAGGAAAAGATGTTTTGTACCAGATTTAGTGATCAGCTCATTTCTGCCTGCAGTCCCTGTGCAAATAAAAACAAATAAAATGAAACTCAGATCAGATCAATGAGCAGATTACGCCCCACACACACACAAATAGATATATATACACACACACACACACATACACAGGAGCCTCTACAGCAGGAGGCAAACCAATACAGTGGGACCTCGACAAACGAGTTTAATTCGTTCCCGAGCCGAGCTCGTAAGTAGAGCAGCTCGTATCTCGAACAAAATTTCTCCATTTAAAATAAAGGAAATAGATTTAATCCGTTCCAGCCCTTTGACAAGTCCCCAAAATATCCCAAATTATGAAAAAATCCATGTTTTTAATTAAGAAAAAGACAATTATACACAGATGAAACGTAAAAAATAAATAAATAAAAGAAAAATGTACAGAATACGGTACTGTAATCTTACCTTGGCGACAGATGAGCGCGGCTAACGGAGAGCGGCTGAGGAGAGAAGGAGGGAGCAAAAAACGAGTGGTAGGTAGTTTGTCCCTTCCAAGCCCCCGTTTCCGGTTTATCGCTCCCGCACAAGCTGACCGGGCGCACCCAAACAAACAAAATTGTGTCCGCATACACCTCAGAAAGTAGCTGCGGTGCTGATGGGAGACGCATCAAAGGCACACTGCAGATTTTGCAAGTGTGAAATATGTTCTCACCATGCTGATTTAATTCAACGTGCTAATACAGAGAAGCACATACGCACAAAAACACAAAACTGTGCACCCTTCTCCTCTGAGGCTAAGAAACATGGATTTCACTGCTCCAAAACACAACGAGACAAAACAAAGTAGTGAGTTATACTGTTTAAAAGCGGCCTCAGATTAACACAGTGTTGTGAGTTGCCAGTTGGGCTTTTTTGGGGCTTGTTTTCATAGAGCTGGTTGCATGTTTCTATCGCAAAATCTGGCAACACTGGATACTACTTGACTCTGCGCCGGTAAAACGTGAGAAGAACGAGA
>JASGAU010410820.1:0-20878 GCA_030220045.1 Australoheros facetus | reverse complement strand
CACACACACACACACACACACACACACACACACACACACACACACACACACACACACACACACACACAGATTGGTTGTGTGCCCATGTGGAACACAGATTACAAGCAAAATCAATCATTCAATTACAGAAACTCCTGATCTCAACTGTGTATAAAGCACAACTGTCCACAGAGTCAATATCTTTCATAAAAACCTCTCAACCACCATAAGCAAGACCAACGAGCTATCAAAGGACATCAGGGACAAGATTGTAGACCTGCAAAGGCTAGAATGGGCTACAAGAACATCAGCAAGAAGTTGGTGAGAAGGTGACAACTGCAATTATTTGGAAATGGAAGAAATATAAAAATGACCATCAATTGCCCTCAGTCTGGAGCTGCATGCAAGATTGTGCCTTATGGAGGATGATCATGAGAAAGGTGGTGGATCAGCCCAAAACTACACATGAGGAGCTTGTTAATGATCTGAAGGCAGCTGGGACCACAATGACTAAGAACACCATTGGTAATAGATAGATCAAAATCTTGCAGTGCCTGCAAGGTCCCCCTGCTCAAGAAGGCACAAGTACCATCTAAAGTTTTCCAGTGAACATCTAAATGATTCAGAGAAGGCTTGGGAGAAAGGGCTGTTGTCAGATGAAACTAAATTCGAGCTCTTTGGCATTAACTCAACCGCCCCATGTTTGTAGGAAGAGAACTGCTGAGTATGACCCGAAGAACACCAACCCCACAATCAAGCAGGGTTGATACAGGATGACTTCACCACACTGAGGGGCCAGTGGATGTGGCCGGCCAGCCATCTTCTTCCACTTATCCAAGTCAGGGTTGCAACAGGGCTGGAGCCTATCCCAGCTACCATGTACCATAGAATCTTGGATGAGAATCTCCTTCCCTCAGCAAGAATACTGAAAATGGGTTGTGGATGGGTCTTCCAGCATGACCCAAAATGTACCACAAAGGCTACAAAGGAGAAGCACATTAGGGTCATGGAGTTGCCTAGCCAGTCTCCAGACCTCAAGCCTATAGAAAATCCATGGAGGGAGCTGAAGCTTCGAGTTGCCATGCAGGATTTAGAGAGTTTCTGTAAAGGGAAGTGGCCCAAAATCCCACCTGACCAGCTACAAGAAACAGCTTACCGCTGTGCTTGTCAACAAGGGTTTTCCACCAAGTACTAAGTCATGTTTTGCTTTTGGATCAAATACTTATTTTACTCTATGACAGGCAGATCAATTTATAACTTTTATGTAATGTGTTTTTTTTTTTCTGGATTTGTGGTTGATATTCTGTCTCTCTCCATTAAAATTAAACTACCATAAAAATGAGACTCTTCACTTCTTTGTAAGTGAGCAAACTTACAAATTCAGCAGGGGATCAAACAAGTATTTCTCCCACTGTGCATGCATGTATCTCTGTAGACTCAAAAAGGCTAGACTTATGAGCAATTCTAAATTAAATAATTGCATCTTGCGTACCTTTCCACTATGACAGAGCTCGTATCCTTCTTGTTTGCACTCATGAGAGCGGATGAGCAGCTGGAGTCCGTGTTGGAGCAGTAATCTCTGAGTGACATCAGGACCAAAGTAGCAGCCTCCCCCTCTAAAGGTGTTGGGGCTGCAGCCATCTTGGATTTTAGGGTCACTCCACAATATATCCACTATCTGCTCCAGAGTAAAGCAGATAAAAGTGTTGAATAAGACACAGAAGGAACTTTTTACATCAGGTGAATATGAAACAATATTAATATATTTTCCACTCCTCTTACCTGTTTCCATTCCTGCTCATGCTGCGAAGGTGATGGGAGGGGAACGGAGGACAAAGAGTCCAGGAAAGGGACTTGGAGGATGTTAACAGAGTAAGGCATGCAAGGAGAAGATGGACAAGGACGAGGTGAGAGGCAGGATGGGGTTCGAGGTGAGCAGAGTGAAGAGGAAGACGAGGAAGACGAGGAGGAAGAAGTGGAAACAGCGCTGTCTTGTCTGCTAAGCTTGCATCTCTTCTTTCTACAGGGGAAAAGAATAAGTGGTAGAAGACAAGGTATGTAGCTGTTAACAAGAGGTCTAACTGCACACTGACCTTACTAAATAAAAACACCTGTAAATGTCTGTGGGCTGCAGTCACACCTCAGGTTCAGGGTTCTTTGGTTCTTGCTTTGACTGCGACTGCTGCCAGCGCGTGAGCTGTCTGACGATCTCGCTCTTTTGGTCTGCCTGCAGGACTGACTGATGTCCAGGTGCTCCAAACTGCACCTGGGAAACCTTAGGGCAGATTTCACCTAAAAGAGGCAGGAATGGAAGACAGCAAGTGAAAAACAAGATATACTGACATACAGTACACATTGTAAGGCAACTTAAAAAAACCCCACATCTTTAGCACTAAAGAAGTATTTCTAATGCAAATAAAAAAAAAAAAAAAATCCACCCTTAAGATCAGTATTATTAAAGTCTTTCCTGACTCAGTGTACATCACCTGGATATCACACAGTGAATCCGAGTCAAAGTAATCTATACAATATGATTTTTGCGAGGAAAGCTGGACCCTCAAAAACTGTTTCTCCTAATCCCTGTGCATGCATTTTTTTGGTTTTAATCAGTCGAAGGAGTCCATTAATTGAACTTGAATACAGATTGATACAACAATAATAATAATGCCTCACAAACAGGGGTTAAAGTAGGTTGGAACGATCTCGAATGGCTTTCTAGCATCTTCAGTTAATGAGCAATTAAATCAAATGGGTACATGGTACAATGCATATTACTGTCAAATGAGTTAATTTTTTTGTGCCCTGCAGCCTCGCATTGTTTCCATTGATGGCAAGGTATTGTTAAATTATGTTTTTGTGAAATATTATGCAAAACTAACTGAAGTAAACTAATTTTGTGCTATTCAAAAGGTTGCCTCAAATACTAAGTAGTTTAGTGCAGGCTAAACTGGTTAATTTGTAGTACTATGGGGAAGTTTAATGTAATGCCCTATGTTGGACTGGTGCAGGGTAGGCTGTGGTTTTCATTTTCATTTTTCATGTCTTAATAAATTCAGCTGGCTTAATCCGTAAAGAACAGCAAATCTTGGAGCAGCAGCACAGGCCAGCTGATCACAGCCTGTACACAAAGAAAAATCTACTGGAACTCACAAAACAAGTTATTACGTTACTTATTTCTCAGTAAATTGTAAATTGACTGGTACTTACACTGATTATGACCACTGACTGTTGACGTTGATAACACTGATTATCTCTTCATCATGGCACCTGTTAGTGGGTGGGCTATACTAGGGAGCAAGTGAACATTTTGTCCTCAGAGTTGATGTGTTAGAAGCAGGAAAAATGGGCATGATGGCTGGACGACTTGGTCAGAGTGTCTCCAAAACTGTAGCTCTTGTGGGGTGTTCCTGGTTTGCAGTGGTCAGTATCTATCAAAAGTGCTCCAAGGAAGGAACAGCGGTGAACCAGCAACAGGGTCATGGGTGACCAAGGCTCACTGATGTATGTGGGAAGCGAAGGCTGGCCTGTGTGGTCCACCAGACGAACTACCGTAGCTCAAATTGCAGAAAAAGTTAATGCTGGTACTGATAGAAAGGTGTCAGACTGCACATCACAGTTTGTTGTGTATGTGGCTTCATAGCTGCAGACCAGTCAGGGTCTGCCAAAAATGCCAACAATGGGCATGTGAGCATCAGAACTGGACCATGGAGCAATGGAAGAAGGTGGCCTGGTCTGATGAATTGCATTTTCTTTTACATTGGCCAGGTGTGTGCGTTGCTTACCTGGTGAACACCTGGCCGCAGGATGCACTATGGGAAGAAGTCAAGCTGGTGTGATGCTTTGGGCAATCTTGTGCTAGGAAGCATTGGGTCCTGCCATCCATGTAGATATTTTGACATGTACCACCTACCTAAGCATTGTTGGAGACCCTGTACACCCTTTCATGGAAACAGTATTCACTGATGGCTGTGGCCTCTTTCAGCAGGTTAAGGCGCCCTGCCACGAAGCAAAAATGGTTCAGGAATGGTTTGAGGAGAACAACAGTGAGTTTGAGGTGTTGACTTAGCCTTAAAATTCTCCAGATCTCAATCCAATTGAGCATCTGTGGCATGTGCTGTACAAACAAGTCTGATCCATGGAGGCCCCACCTCATAACTTACAGGACTTAAAGGATCTGTTGCTAACATTTTGGTGCAGATACCACAGCACACCTTCAGGGGTCTAGTGGAGTTCCTGCCATGACTGCTCAGGACCGTTTTGGCAGCAAAGAGGGGGCCAACACAATATTAGGCAGGTGATCATAATGTTATGCTTGATTGGTGTTAATAGTGCCTTTCTATTGAGTTGAGCACTCAAAGCTTTTCTACTGCAAGTCTCATTCACCCAATCACACACATTCACAGAGCACTTTCAAACATACATACATACACACATTCACACCCTGGTGGATACAATGGAGGCAACAAGCTGCTGAACAAAATCTCATATTTTTCTCAGGATTCTGCTTCCTGTTGCTGGATGTTTTTCACGTTGGCCATTATAACTACATTGTTGTAAGGTGGGTGTGTGTATGTCAGCACACTTTTCTGACCCCAGTGGCCAAAGTAATTACTGGACTGACAGACAGCGAAGGTTGGCTGATTGTTTCCACTGACCTTGTGTCTCTCGATAGAGCTCAGGAAGTCCAGGTCAGTCTGGTCTGAAATCCCTCCGTGAACAATCAGTATCTTTCCGTCAATTACTGTTGCAATAGGCAGAAGGCTGAAAACATCCTGAAATAGCTGAAGGATTTCAGGGCCATGAGTCTGCACACAGGCACACACAGTAAAAAACAACAACAAACAACTCCACCAACTGTGAGTCACCGAGCTGCAAAGTGCTTACTGAGTTCTGCACATTAAAGCAGGCTGATGACATCTGGACGGGACTTTACCTTGTACTTCTGCATGACTTCTTTTGTGAACCCATATCTGAAAAAAGCAAACAAACAAGTAAAACCTTTAAACTGTGATGTTCTACTGTTAGTAGTGAACCTAGACATAAGGATAAATATTTTTCACTTTGCTCTTTTCCAGACTCGCCTGAGGTTCATTATGTGGTCTTCATGGTTTCCTCGGTTCAGGTGCATGTAGTCTGGGAAAAGCAAAAGGTAGGCAAACAGCAGGATAACCACTTCGACTGACTTTTTTCCACGGTCCACAAAATCCCCATTAAACACATATGGCGTCTCTGCAGAAGGAAGACCATTCTAAACAGCAGCAGCATGAGAAAAAAAATACAGAAAAACAATCAGATCTTCAGCTTCATTTGACAATGTTTTGACTGTCACAAACATTTACTTGGTTAACCCTCTGAGGTCTGTCACAATAGATAACCACCCATATTAACCCTATATTTTGGAGAAAGACAAAACTGAGTCTTTGATTGCCGAGACTTACAAAAACGGGGTGGGGTTGAGGTGTCCAAACAAAGTGCGGTTATAATAAAGTCAGTGAACAAGTGTGTGAAATTTGATGGGTCTAGCTTGAACAGTATGCATCTATGGTGTGAATTTGAACAACGTAGATGAGATTGCTCTCGAGTTATTGTGTTCACAAGATTTTCAGAAAACTTGACCACTGACCTTTATCTTCAGGTCAAGGTTGCTGAGATTCTAAACAGTCCAAGATTTTTAGTAGATGCACTAATGGTGTGAATTTGGACATTCTAGGTCACATTGTTCAAGTTATGGCCAACGTTATAGTTTTTGAAACAGCCACCGCTGGCTGCCACCAAGGCTATGAATTAGCTCGACTAGTTCTTCAAAACAGCTGAGAAAAAAAACCTCTTAACTCTTTTATTAATATAAAATCACAAGTATCTACATGAAGCATAATTTTGCACACAAGTGATGCTTAAGAAAACTGTTAGACCGCCTTACCTTATAAAATATAAGTAGTAAGTCATCGAGCCGCCCGTGCAGATCACCTGCACCAAAAGAAAAATCACTGTAGTCAAGAAACAGAAATCCTGCCACTTTCTGGATTTACAGAAATAGTCTAAAATTCCCTAATCATAAGGATGACAAATGGCTCCACCTCAACCTTATAAGTGGGTGTTTTTTCATTTTTCTTACAAGTATTCTTGAGTTTAATGAGATGCAGAGGTAGGAGGAGGAAAGCTGTGGAAGTGGAGTCAAGTGGCTGATCAGTGTGCAAATAAATAAAACTCCCCTTTCTTGGGAAGCTGCCATTAATATACAATCAACTGTATTTACATAACATTTAAAAGAATCATCTGTCATTTAAAAAGCATGCAGCTCATTCATTTGGCCTGTGCTCCACTGCAGTGCACAATGTAGCATATGCCACAATGAGACTAAAATGTTTTTATACTTTTGTTCTGCTGTCCTGAAAAATTATTGTTTTGAATCTCAGATTAATGAGACACCGAGGCCATGGCCACCCACCACATATAGTGATCTCTTTGTAGTAGGATGTTGACAAGTGGACTATGTTTGGCATCTGTTTTAGGAGCTTTTTGGTCTCATACAGAAGCTGGAGAACGTATCTGGCATGGAGAGTCTGTGTGGAAAAAAGTGAGGAGCCCCTGAAAACACTCCAAATCTAAACCACCAGACGATCAGAAGTTCAAGTGAGTAGGTCAAAGGCTTATATTTGGTACCTGCTGCTCCTTAAATGCACTCAGGAGCATGTTTGTATCAGAGACAGAGAGAGGAAATGATAGTCTAGGTCCAGTGTAGGACTCTGGAACATGGATCAAGTTGTAGCAGGTCTCTCTGTCTAACCATGGGTCGACCACTGGGTCCAGCAGCTGGGATATCAAGTCTGAAACACAATTATGTATTTGGAATTTAAAATTTTAAAATGAAAGCTAGAGGTCCACAAAAATACATTTTTATCTTGGTCAAAGCACAATGACTAAATGGCATATACCATACTTTTTCCTCTATCCGTTACAGACTGTAAAAACCTTTTGAAGTAAAACAGGCATATGCCATATTTGGTTATATGACAAATCCCTTAACAATCTCAGTCAGAGCCGCTGTTAATGCCAGCCCACATCAGATGATGGCTTAGCTGATGACCTTCTAGGCATGCCACTGGCAAATCTTTTAGAGGTCATGCTATTTAAGCTGCTTTGACATGCCTAAAGTTGCTACACATCAACAAGCTGCTTTGCAGCCCACCTACAACACAGGTCCTCCTTTTCATGCTGTGCCTGACTTGATCAATGTCATGTTCATTGTCAGCAGTGCCTACTTCGTCTATATTGGGGGTCTTTCTGCTTTTTTTTAAAATTTCTTTAGGTTTTCTGCGTATTTGTGTGGAAGAGTGGAGTGGTCCCAGATCAAATATAGCACCAGTCAAAAGTTTGGACACACTCACCCAATGGGTGAGTGTCCAAACTTTAGACTGGTGCTGTATACGAGCTATAAGAAACAAATATAAATCACTACAGATAGAGAGAACAGCTCTGACCTCATCTATCCAGCCATCCATTTTCTTAACCATTTATCTGATCCAATATGCAACTGAGTGAAAGGTGGCATACACCCTGGACAGATCACCAGTCTATTGCAGGGTTAACAGAGGAACAGTCATTCATGCTTGCACACCTACAGTAAATTTAGACTCACCAGTTAACCTAATATACAGTACATATCTTTGCACTGTGGCAGAAAGCAGAGTACTCAGAGAGAACACATTCAGGCACAGGGTTAACATGCAAACTGCACACAGGAGGGCGCCAGCTGGCCGCTAGGTTTGAACCACCAGGCCTCTTGCTGTGAGGCAACAGTGTTAACCACTGCATCATCAAGGCACCTATTTTCTCAAAAGTACTCTAAGTACTCAAAATCCCATATACAGATACTATACCGTATGTATTTTCTTTAAACTGCATCCTGCTCTGTGTGACCTCACCGAGGGCTCAAATATGGGAACAAATCCTGAGAACCTCTAAATTTGGCCCATTTCTCTCATTTCCCCTATAGTGTCTGTTAAATAAGCTCTCTGACAAACACACAAAAACACATATCCCGTATATAGTAAACGGCGACAACATAGTCTGGACTCTTTCCATCACTTATGTTGACTAAATGTAAAACCCATGAAGAGGATGTTCAGGAGATGATAAGCAAAAAGGGCTTCCCTGAGGATTAGCTTGCCAATGAAGCATTATGCTTTTGAGCTGGAAGAGTGGGTCAGTACACACTTAAGCCACAGCTGTTTCACAGTGCAACACACAGACACATTGGCCTCCACATTCACAGTAGTTGCTAAGCAACAGAGTATATGCAATGGGTTTTCTCATCAAGATCAAAATATCTAAAATACAGTGGTATAACAAACAAAATGATATTAATTTAAGTGAGGGATTCTATTTAGGTGTTAGAAAAGTTAAAAAGAACAACCGATAAACACCAGCTTTTAACTAAGAAAACTACCTGTGAAGACACTATTTGTATTTTTCTTAAAATGAGGTACATTTATGCAGCAGCTATAGTGCAATAAATTCATTGTTCCAGCATACACTGAAAACCTATTTTATCACATGTACATAGCCAGACTTTCAGAAAATGATGTTTTACTCCAAAAAGGCTGGGTACACTGAACTGCCATTTGGTGCCTTCACCTTTGGCTGCGGCCCAACACACACTGCAGCTAACCCCTACGGCACCTCCTGCGGGTGGTAGGCCTACAGGAGGGCGAAGCCTTTGGGTTGTGCCCACCAGGCACTCTCCCTCAAGCACCCTCTCCAGTCCAGGCTCCAGGTTGGGGCCCTGGTACCCCTGTCCCAGGTAGGGTAAACTGATTCTTTGATTTTCCTCTCATAAGGGTCATTGGAATCCATCTTTGACTGGCCCCTCAACCAGGCCCAATTTGCCTTGGGAGACCCTACCAGGGGGCAAAAGCCCCCAGACAGCGCTGTCAATTGATCACCACCTAGTGGTAAGTTGGATCAGGTAGCAGAGAAGGATGCCAAACAGACCTGGTGCACCTAAACGTATAGTGAGGGTGAGCTGGGAATGCCTGGCAGAGGCCCCAGTCTGTGAGATCTTAAATTCCCACCTCTGGCAGAACTTCGACAACATTTCAAGGGAGGTTGAGGACATGTGGACCATGTTCCCCACCTCCATTGCTGAGACGGCAGAAGGAATCCTGTCGGCCTTGGTTAGCCTGTGGGACTAGGAGACGGTTGATGGGTACTGGCAGGCCAAGCTGAATGCGTCTCGGGCAGTGGCTGAAACAAAAACTCAGGTGTGGGAGGAGTTTGCTGAGGCCATGGAAAAAGATTTTTGGTCCGTCTCAGAGCAATTCTGGCAAACCGGTGACCCAGTAGGGAAAAGTGGTACTCTGGTCACACAGTGTATACTGCGGGTGGGGTGCTGTTGACTTCAACTGAGGATATAGTCAGGTGGTGGAAGGAATACTTTGAGGACCTTGTGAATCCCACTGACATGCCTTCTGTAGCAAATGCAGAGTCTGGGGGCAAGGGGGATGACTGGTCAGGGTTGAGGTCACTGAGGTAGTTAAACAACTCCTTGGTGGCAGGGCCCCTGGGATGGATGAGATTTGCCCTGAGTTGTTGAAGGCCCTGGATGTTGTAAGGCTGTCCTGGTTGAAATGCCTCTGCAATGTTGGGTGGAGATCTGGGGCTGTGCCACTGGATTGGCAGATTGGGGTGGTGGTTCTCATTTTCAAGGAGGGGGACCAAAGGCTGTGCTCCAGTTATAGGGGATCACACTCCTCAGCCTCCCTGAGAAGTCTATGCCAGGGTGCTTGAAAGGAGAGTTCATCCATTAGTCGGACCTCAGATTCAGGGGGAACAATGCAGTTTTTGTCCTAGACCAGCCTGACCAGCTCTTTATCCTCTCAAGGATATTTGAGTGTGTGTGGGACTTTGCCAATCCAGTCTATATGTGTTTTGTGGACCTGGGGAAGGCATCAGAATGTGTCCCTCATGGTATACTGTAGAGGGTGCCGAGGGAGTATGGGCTGTCTGGCCCGTTGTTATGGGCCACTCAGTCCCTGCACAACTGCAGCGAGAACTTGTTCCACATTGCTGGCAATAAGTTGGACTTGTTTCCGGTGGGTGTTGGACTCCACAAGGGCTGGTATTTGTCAACAGTTCTGTTTATAATTTTTGTGGACAGAATTTCTAGGCATAGCTAAGTGGCGGAACGCTTCTACCTCTCTGGCCTCATAATCTACTTTCTGCTTTTTGCAGATAATGTGGTCCTGTTGGCTTCATCAGGTGGTGGCCTCCAGCTTGCACTGGAGTGATTTGAAGCTAAGTGTGAAGCAGTGGGTATGAGAATTAGCACCTCCAATCTGAGGCCATGGTCCTCATTGAAAAAGCGTGGAGTGCCCACTCCGGATTGTGGACAAGTTGCTACCCCAAGTGAAGGAGCATCTTGGAGTCTTGTTCACGAGTGAGGGGAGAGGAGAGTGGGAGATTGACAGACAGATTGGGGTCGCGGCTGCAGTGATGCAGATACTGCACCAATTTGTCGTGGTGAAAAGAGAGCTGAGCATAAAAGCAAAGCTGTCGATTTACCCATCGACTTATGTCCCTACCCTCACCTATGGTCACGAACCCTTGGGTAGTGACTAAAAGAATGAGATCACTGATACAAGTGGCGGAAATGAGCTTTCTCTGAAGGGTGGCTGGATTCTCCTTTAGAGATGGGGTGAAGAGTGCAGTCATTCGAGAGCGGCTCAGAGTAGAGCTGCTACTTCACATTGACAGGAGCCAGTTGAGGTTGTTTGGGCATCTGACTAGGATGCCTCCTGGTGCCACACTTGGGATGAAGTTTTCTGGGCATGTCCTACTGGGAGGAGGCCCCGGGGTGGACCCAGGACATGCTGGAGAGATTATATCTCTCAACTGGACTGGAAATGCCTCAGTATTCCCTTGGACAAGCTGGATGACGTGGCTGGGGAGAGAGCGATTTCCCCAGCTAAACTAGCTTCAAACTCCATAGTACATAGGAATCTCTGCTTAGGCTGTTGCCCCCATGAACTGGCCCCAGGTAAGTGGAAGAAAATGGATGTATGGATGTCCATCCATCCAACCATTAACTTCTGCTTATCCTGTTCAGGGTCACAGGGGGGCTGGAACCTATCCCAGCTGGATATTTTACTCCAAAATAAAGCAAATATTACATCAGAATTTCCAAATACAAAGAGAAAATCTGAGTTTTAGACATGCAAAATAATACAACATATAAATAATTATATGCTGTAGATAAGAGAATTTTCTCCCCTAACCTGGCCCATTCCCATTCAGCTGAGTGAAGTTGTCCAGCATGAAAGTGAAGAAACTAGAGAGCTGAAAAAAGAAAAAGAAACACGTTTAAGCTTTATGATACTTCTGAAAGTGTTAAAATAGATTCCTGTACTGAGAGACACCTGTAGTTGGTCTTGTTCCCCGGCATATTCAATAGACTGAAAGATGTTCCAGGTGTACCTGCGCCTCATCTCAAGGCGGGCCATGTAGCGCCGGTACCATCGTTGGATCAAAACAGCTGCCTTCATAGCTACAGCAAAATATTGTACGTTATTTTTTATTTACAGGCAAGACATGTTAAAAAAATACACTCACCGACCACTCTGTTAGGTACACCTTTTCAACTGCTTGTTAACAGATGCCTAATCAGCTAACCACATGGCAACAACTCAAGGCATTTAGGCATGTAGACATGGTCAAGATGACCTGCTGAAGATCCAGCTGAGCATCAAAATGTGGAAGAAAGGCGATTTAAGTGACTTTGAATGTGGCATGGTTCAGGCTGCTGGTGGGATACTTTCTTGGCACACTTTGGGCCCCTTAGTACCAATTGAGCATCACTTAATTGCCACACCCTACCTGAGTCTTGTTGCTGATCATGTCCATCTCTTTACAGCTACAGGATGCCTACCTTCTGATTGTTGCTTCCAGCTGGATAACGTGCCATGTCAAAGCTCAAGTCAAAACAACTACAAATCTACAAATGTAGCAACTGCATTATGCTATCATGTCAATATGGACCAAAATCTCTGGGGAATGTTTCCAGCACCTTGCTCAATCTATGCCATAAAAGATTAAGGCAGTTTTGAAGGGAAAAGGGGGTCCAGCTTGGTACTAATAAGGTGTACCTAAAAAAGTGTCCAGTGAGTGTCTGTGGTTACATACATAAAATAAAATGTAGATGGATCACTTGCATCCGTCTCACGCTATCCCTAGTGTCCTCCTCTGTCACACCAAACCTCTGCATGTCCTCCTTCATGTCCTCTGTGGTCTTCCTTTTTTTCTCCTGCCTGGCAGCTCCATCTTCACTATCCTTTGTCCAGTGTTTCCACTATCCCTCCTCTGCACATGTCCAAACCATCTCAGCCTTGCCTCTCTAACTTTGTCTCTAAACTGTTTGATCTAAACTGTTCCTCTGATGTAGTAATTTTTAATTCTGTGCCTCCTGGTCACTCCCAATGATCTGCAGCTCTGACACCTGTCTTTTTTTTAAAATCAGTGCTACCTTCTCCAAACCATACACCATAACAGGTCTCACTACCACCTTGTAAACCTTCTCTTTCACTCTTGCTGCTATCCTTCTGTCATAAATCACCCTGATACTCATCTCCACCCACTCCACCCTGCCTGCACTCTCTTCTTCACCTCTCTTGTCTGTTGCTTTGCATGGTTGACCCCAGGTATTTAAACTCATCCACCTTCACTATCTCTACTTCTTGCATGTTCACCGTTCCACCTGTCTCCTTCTCATTCACACACATGTATTCTGTCTTGCTTCTAGTGAATTTCATTCCTCTTCTCTACAGAGCATACCTCCACTTCTCCAGGCTCCACCTGCTCCCTACTCTGACTATAGATTACAAGGTTGTCTGCAAAAATCATAGCCCATGGAGAATCCTGCTTGACCTCATCTGTCAGCCTGTCCATCACCACCGCAATCAAGAAAGGGCTCAGAGCCAGTCCCTGATGTAATTCCACACTCACCTTGAACCCATCTGCCACTCTTACTGCACAGCCTACCACTGTCTCACTGTCCTCATACATGTCCTGCACCACCCTCACGTACTTCTCTGCTACTCCTGACTTCCTCATACAGTACCACGGTTCCTCTTTTGGCAACTTATCATATGCTTTCTTTAGAGCCACAGAGACACAGTGCAACTCCTTCTGACCTTCTTTATGCTTCTCCATCAACACTCAAAGCAAACACACATTTGTAGTGCTCTCTTGGCATGAAGCCATAGTGCTGCTCGCTGATCATCACCTGTCTTCTTAACCTAGCTTAAACAACTCTTTCCCATATCTCAGATGTTTAAGACTCTTCAGCTGTTATTTTTCTGTAGTTTTCCTCTCAAGTCTAAAGAACTCCATGGGAATCTTTCTTTACTTATGTTGTCACATGGTAAATATGTAAAATGTAAAAATGCAGGCAGACAAGCACACAAAAACAGATATACATGCCACACATGTCACAGCCTGAAGGATGAGCAGGGTCTTACTCAGAGCCGGGCTGGGAGTTTTAACTGGTTCATCTGCATGAAGAAAAACTACAATTCAGCATAAGCAATGAGTAATTGAATAAAACTGTGTGCAAATGAGCATATACAGAGACACACACACACAGTAAGAGAAATAACAAGACACAAGGGAGGTCATGTGCAACAGCGGGATTGGGAGAACTAAGCAAATTAAACAAGCTTCTGGGAGCAGCAGCACTCATTAAAGAGAAGAGAAGACAGACTGCAAAGAAGCGAAAGCATCACCTGTCAAAAATGAGCCGCAAATTTACTAAAGCAAAAATAACTATCATCAGCTTGCTGCAGTGTAACAGGTGAGTATCATACTAAAGCATGGCAGTAGTTCTATAATTGCTTACAGTTATTACACTACTCAGCAAGCACTTGATATTAACATTATAAAAATGCTTTTGCATAAACACAAGCACACATAGATGTCAGGAGTAATGTCCTTCCAAAATTTTGGTGAACTGACTGCATCATCTTTAGTCTTTAATTAGTCTGGTTTTAACTGGTCAATTAATTGTTCAGACTATGAAATGTCTTAAGGTGTGCTGGTAAAAACTATATATGAAAAATCTGCCATTAACATGGGCATTTTGCAGTAAATAAAGTGTTTAATCAATTTTTAAACCAACTGACATTTTATTCTGGAATAAAGGAAAATCAAAGTCTCTGCAAGGATGCATAAATATGCTTTACACTACATGAGATTTGCATTCCAATTAGTATCTAACACCTATGGTCTGTTTTTTGTTGGTGTGATGACGTTGCTGTGTTTTTCCCTCCCACTTTTCACAGGAGCATCAAACCCCTGTAGAGACAGTATACTGTCAACATTTTCCAGCTAACAGGAGGTGGGGGAAAATTAAAAAAAGAATCCGGTGCACTCCAGCATAAACCAGCTGCACATGCTTACCTGACTCCAGTTTTTTCCCTTGCTTTTCTGTGGCGACAGAAGTGCCACATCCCATGATGGCTAACACAGAGGGTCCAGGAGGGCTCACATGAGTCAGTTCTTCCCAAGCTGCTAACGGTGGGTCACATCTGTTTGGTGGCATGTGACGTGACACTGATTTATGTATAAACATGCTTGTAAGCTTCCTCTGTAGATACACATTGTTAAAGTTGTACCCAATGATCATGCTGCCTTCAGTGTATTAAAGCAATGCACGACTGGCTTCAACTTGCAAAAAAAAAAAAATCGACACCAAGAATGGCCCTGCTGGGTAATCGCGGTAAATCAAATCAAAGGTAAAAAAAGAAAAAGAAAAAAGAAAAGTAAAGAAAAGAAAAAAAGAAATTAAATGAAAAAAAAAACGAAAATAGAAATATCGGTTTATTGTGAATCGCCTTTTCAGACTGTATCATATTCCAACGAGGTGTTTTTGTGCAAAAATCATCTGATCAAACCTACCTGTGGCTCTTATCTTCGCGATAGGGTCACGCAGTTCGTTGGCACCAAAAAAATAAGGTTGCGCTCTGTATCCTCTTAATGGCTTTTAAGATTTGAGCCTTAAAAAAAAAAAAAAAAGGTCGACAATATGACCGGAGCGTTTCCGCAGAAGCTGCGGAGCTGATGCTGCAGGAGAACTCTCAGAAGAGGCGGATGCATCATCAGCTGGATTGAAACCACAACCGTGGGAGGGGCTGTTTTACGAGTAGGATATATATATATATATATATATATATATATATATACATACACTTTTTTTTTTTTAAATAGCATTTTAAGTTTTCAGCGGTTTAGGTGACAAAACTACCTCCTCATTTAAGTATGCAAAGATGATTTTGGATTCAAATCTTAGAAAGTACTGAGTGCAAACTCATGCTTATTCCAGTTTCTGTTGTCCTGAAAATAGTCTGCATCTAAAATATTTTGGAATTACCAAGTTTTCTCAATTATTAAAAAAGGTGCTCAGATTTTCTTCCAAGTTATAAACACTAACTGTCCTTCCATCTTAAGACAGTGGAGCCTGGGAAAATTTGCAGTGTGAAGAACTTTGGATAACTTCACTCATGGTTTCTGGGATGTTTTATTCTTAAGAATCACATTTAAGCATTCATGTCAAAGTATTTCATCTGGGTTAAGGTCAGGACTCTTGCTTGACCATTTCAAATCATGGATTTTTTTTCCTTTTAATTTAGGTTTACATTGGAGTCTTGTTTCATTACTCAGACCCTCCTAAAACTTCAGGCTGGACTGAGAAAGGGGCTGTAAAAAGCCCACCCTTTCAGTGTTCCTCAGCTTTGTTAGTGTGGTGATTAAGCAAAACAGCAACATTTCATTTTGAAATGTCAGTTTCCCCCCAATCCAGCTATAAAACTGCCTCAGGCTTGTTGAAAACCTTACCAGTTTTTCTTTAGAAACCAAATGAGCAGATCTTTAATGGCTCTGATCTGGAAATAGGAGCCCACCCAACTTTAAAAGATGGGTCATCCTGTAGCATATCAACACTGAAAGTGACCTCACCAGTCTAAGCATCAAAACCAGATCATATACCAGGGACCCTTAAATCCAGGCCTCAAGGTCCAGTGTCCTACAGGTTTTAGATGGGTCTCTGATCCAACACAACTGATTCAAATGGCTGAATTACCTCCTCAGTATGCAGTCTAGTTCTCCAGAGTCCTGCTAATGACTTCTATATTTGACTCAGGTGTGTTGAAGCAGAGACATCTAAATCCTGCAGGACACCGGACCTTGAGGCCTGGATTTGTGGATCCCTGGCATATACCATTATGCTCTGGTTTTGATGCTGTTAGACCATAACTTGCTTCCGAAGAGCTAACCACACACACACCTCATTTGTCAATCCTAGTCTTCCTTCCACCAGCTTAGTAGAGCTGGGTACCCGACAGCTTGAAACTTGCATACAAAGACAAAGATTTAAAAACCCTTTAATAGTAGTAAAATAATAAAGTTTGTGTTAGAGCAAGTCTGTAGCCTCATGCAGCAGCTCTCGCATGAATCCTCTGTTGTACGTGTGCAACAGCACCACTGAGCTCTTGTAGAGTGACAACTTTGAGTCTGTTTGCCTTTGACAGCCTACAAGCTTCCAAGGCCACCAGCCTGAGTAGGATGGGTCTGGGGAACCCATGCCTCCTGGTCAAGAACTCAGGACTTCTCAGTCTAGCTGCAGGACTAACCTGCAGATGAAAAATATGAAGCGAGAGCAGGATACCAAATGAGTCACTCACACAGGAACATGCACAGGACAGATGGTTAGGTCCTTTTAATATTAAAGTCATTACAGATGAGAACACAAACTATTAGACCTGTTTAAGACAGAAAGTATAATAAAAGTTCTGACCTCTTTATAAGCTCTGTAGATGAGCGTGCAGTAAGCATGAATCCTCTTCTTAGTTTGTGGAGGAACCCTCTGCTTTGCAGGAACAGCAGACTTCATATTTGTGGCATCAAGTTCCTCACAGTACAAAAAGTCACAAACAGAAATCACGTGACAAAACTGACATCGTTTTTATAAGACCACTGCTGATGAAAGCAGGGTGCAAAAGTTGTGTAAAGAGTGAAAATCATGTTCTAATCAACACAAATTGGAAACAGCTTTGGTTGATTAGGCTTAATTATTTTCACCCACCTGGCATTAAAACCCTTAGTGGGAGGAGAGAGAAATGCCACGCTCAGATAAAAAACAGGAAAAAGATATTAAACCTGTGCTGCATGTGGTGTTATTTATCCATGTACCTTAATCCTAATTTTCTGTCACCTGCAGCGTTTCAAAACTGCTAAAAAGTAAAATATGTGTTAATTTTTAATAAAACTGAAATTTCACCTGTATGCATAAAAATGAAACAAAACAAAAAATTTGATTGGTATATGAAACATGGAAATTTGTATATATATATATATATATATATATATATAAAACAAAATCTGATAGAATATACTAGCTTATAGTGAATATTTCATTGAAATTATTTTGAAATGACTTACTAAAGATTTTTATGTAAATATGCCAGTGCTTAGTTCTGAAATATCTCTGTTAGCGATCAGCTGATATATTTAGATATATTTATGAAAAAGTAATATTGTCTTTCTGACTAGACTCTTAACTGGATTCTTATTTTAAAAAAAATCTTATTTATTTTATTATTTAGCATTATTATTGCATATTGTATTATTTACTCATGTTACATCACAGCAAAGAACCATTTCTTTCTTTCTTTCTTTCTTTCTTTCTTTCTTTCGTTCTTTTTCCTTCCTTCCTTCCTTCCTTCCTTCCTTCCTTCCTTCCTTCCAACTAACATGATAGTATAAATGGGAACTGCAAACATTTCAGGACAATGACACCCAACTGCAGGTCCTTCTGTCCAATCATATGGATCACCAGGCCCAGCATAAGCCACCACCACTATCCATCCCCTTTGCTTTCACTCTGTAGCACACACACACACACACACACACACACACACACACACACACACACACACACACACACACACACACACACACACACGCTTGTAACTCAAATCTGCCAACTGGCCAAGATGGCTTTTTTCTTTTTGCAGGATTTTTGACCTCTGCGACCACATGATGATTTTCCAGGTATGCTGGTGTTAATGGTGTTGATGGTTATGGGTAAATAGCTGTAGGAGGGGCTTTGTTAGATAAGGATGGCATTAGATAAGGCCATTAGTGTCCTGTGGATTATTGTAATCCACCCTTCCTATCACTGCTAGCTTGGATGCTCAGTCTATGGTCAGTCTGGTCTGGTTTGGAGCAGGATAGAAGATGGCTCTCATCATTCAGCATTTCCTGCTGGGCCTCCTTCTTCTGGGAGCAAACGGTACAGTTTCACTATTTACTCTCTGGCTTACACTTTTAGTGATATTATATTTTGTTACCTGTGTGTGTTGTGTTTATTTACTTTTTCTTAATGTGGTTAAACTGACAGATTGATTAACAGATTTTTGTATCCAGAATGAGTGACTATGATGTCCTAACAGTCTTTTTTTCCCTCTGTGCCACATCAACTGTTTTTTCTCCTTTCTATCCATCTGGCTGAAAAGTGTTTACCAGCATTTATGCTCAGGAGGTATGAAAAATCTCAGCAACACAGCAAAATGTCACAGATGATTTGACTCTCAGAGTGTTAAGATTTGCTTGTAAAAAAACAGCAAAACACTTCGATATCAACCGCACCATTTCAGTCATTTCACAAAATTATTCTCCTTTTATTATTTGCAAGTGAACTCTAGTTAATTTTTCAGTAACACTATTTTGAATTTCGTCTAATAAACATCATTTATGTGTGTCTATGTGAGACCGCTGTGTCAGAGACGTGGACCAGCAGGTCTTGCAAATGTGATTGCGATGGAGGAGAATCGCCGACGGAGGTTCCCTCCGTTGGGTCTGGCTCATCTTTGGTGCGAGGAGTAGACTGCATGCCGGGTAAGAGCCGTTAAACACAGTCATCACTCTGAAATGAATCATATAGTAAACGTCAATCTCAGACACATTATTTATGGATTCATAAAATGAATGCGCTGTGCTCAGACTTACTTTCTAATGAGACTTATTAAGTGACTTTTGCTCATATAGAATTGCACATTAAACTAAATAGTTCTTGAAATGAGGGGTAAATTGTGAAGGGAGTGTTAGATTCAGATAATACGAATGCAGAGCGATGAGCTGACAGAACAAAGCTGTTCAACCTGCTCAAAATTGATAGGTCTGTAGTTAACAGTTATTTTTGTTACTAATTAACCTGCTGAATAATCAAAAAAACTGCTAAATCTTCACATTAATTTTGTGCGAATCTTGTTGGAAAAATGGCTTAAATGATGGTCAGTGCTGATACAAGTAGATAAAGAGTGTCAGCGTGTGTGCATTTGTGTGTGTCTATAGTTCGTGTACGTGCAATGAGTGCATTATGCTCCAGATTTGACACCACAGGGTGGACGGACATGCTTCACTGGACATCCTTGGAGAAAGGGAAGAAGAGAGGGGCCACAAAAAGAAACAGAAGCTACCTGCGATAATGCTGCAGAATCCTCCAGAATTACTGTTTCAGTTACAGGAAATCTGGCCTGCATCTGGATCTTTGTCAAAAACAGTCAGAGTAATCTCACTGCAGTGTCCATTAGTGAATAGAATGCCAATCATAGCATGATCCTTCTCAAACTGAACTCTCTCTCTCTAACTCTCAGCCTGGGATTTAGCTTTTAAACTAAATCCTGGCATAAAGGGCTTCTGACAGCCTCACTTGAGCCCAAGAGCTAAAGATCAGATCTGAATCATGTCTGACTTGAGGAGAAGAACTGACATACGAGTGAATCAGTGTGTTTCAGCTGAGCCGCAAATCACACGATAACAGATAGGAGGACGAAGCTCTGCCGACTATCATTATATCAGAAAATGATTCAGAGATTACAAGGCTTATAATAGACTGTACTGAGCTCACAATTACAGAAACCAGCAATTACCACTACGTGGATGATAACTGATGAGTGAGAAAGACTTTCCTGCCTGCACTGCATCGGGGTTCACAGAGTTCCTCAGTTCGCTGAGTCTCACCTCTTAGTTTGCCTGTTGATTCAGCCATCTGAATATGTGTTGTTTTAGTCAGGAAACACATTAGGGAGGGCTACAGAGGCATTTGCATTACTGTTATGTAAACACTTAGCTCCTGACTCACACAGATGCTTCTGCCGTGTATGTTGTAATACTGGGATTAGACAGGATGCAACCCTGTGCCAGATAGGCTTAAGTCAGTAGTAAACAAAAGAGCAGCAGGCTACTTCTGCTACATTTTCTGTTCCATGTGTCCACAGCTGATGTTTTTTCTCACTCATGTACCACTGCCTCTCTCATTCACATATTTATAGCCTTTATTTACTAAGTAAAGGAGTTGCTCCTGTGTGTTTTTAAAGGAAGTGAGGGGGCAGCTCAAAACATGTCAGCAACATAGAGCCAAAGCCACGGAGAGCAGAACATGGCCATCTGTCCGTCTGCTGCCCTAATGGACATCACTGATCTCTCACCGTAGAGAATTAAACTGCAGGATTTTAGGATGGGATATGGGTCACACTGAGGCTGCTAACAGTGGGGGCCATGGGTGTGGGAGGGTGTGATTATAGGAGTCTGTAGGGGTTAGGAGAGAGGAAGGGATCGAGAAATGGAGAATTCAGGAGAGGCTTAGTGGTGATCATTAGATGGTCTTTTATTTTGTGATGTACTGCTTGGCTTAGGTTAGCTGTTTGTATTCTCTTCTCTCAGAATGACAGCATTAAAATCTATGTAGGCTTTGTCTGTGTAGATTCTCAGTCATCCAGGTCATGGTAGTCTCTGGAGCTTGAAAAAAGGCGACTGGACTTCTTTTTTGTATCTTGAAGACGTTTCACCT
>JASGAU010410819.1:0-33555 GCA_030220045.1 Australoheros facetus | reverse complement strand
GTTGTTACTGTTTTGTTTTGGTTGCGGCACACAGCAACCATTTAATTGTTAATAAAAGGGCAACTTTTGCTGGCAATCTCTCACCATCTTCTTCAACATCTTAACAGACCCTACAATATATTCTTTATTAATGAGGGTAAGAACAAGTCATTTCTTCATATAAGCCCTTCATAAATCCTCTGCACCTGTATGTTTACCGATATAAGCAAAGAAAATATACAGCACTCGTACTGCGTCCCTTCATACGCTGAGGCATCGCCCGGACCTCTCTTTGGCACCGAGGCGGACAGGGCACACACCCCCGGACCTCGATTCGGCCTTTAGCAACTTCTAGTGATTTTTGAGACAGCCCACAGCGAGTTTTGTTGCACAAAAGTTGGCAACAGTGCCGGCTGCCGATCACCAGATTACACACAAATATACGGGCCAGCATAGATGAAAATAGGCCAAAGCCATCATCGTTTTCTGCAGTTTACGGTGTACGGATCCTATTTTTGGAACAATGCTTCCACTTCTTGTTGAATTTATCTCTGGCGGCTTTGGCTGCTTTCCACACCTGCTGTGCCGCACTCACAGCTTGTTCCTGTCTAATATCGTCAGTAGAGTCATTTTGGCTACGTTCACACTGCAGCCTGAAGTGACCCAAATCCGATTTTTTCGCCCTCATGCGACCTGTATCTGATCTTTTCATGCCAATCTGAACAACACAGATCGGATTTTTTCAAATGCGACCCAGGCCACTTGGATATGTGGTCCTAAATCCGATACGTATCCGATCTTTTCAAATGCGACCTGAGTGTGTACGGCCAGGTCGCATTTATCCGACCTGCACGTCATTGATACTCGACAAACGTCACTATTCGTCTGCTCTTCACACACAGATCACATCCAAGTCACATATATTTGGAAATGTGAACGACCAAGCAAAAAAAATCAGATTTCATAAAAAATCGGAATTGGGTCACTTCAGGCTGCAGTGTGAACGTAGCCTTAGTGAATCGATGATGGCCTATTTTAGAGAATTCAATGAGGTCTCTGAACTGATCTGCCAGGCTATATCGCTGCAGACCACGCAATGGTGCAGTGGTGTGGATGCTTCAGCCATCGGCGGTCAGACGGCAGCGCTCAAATTACACAGACTGACCGACATTTTCTAACTATTTGAAAAGCGTATGCCGGGTGTTACCCCCCCTGTCGTACGCTTTGTTCACTCTGGAAAATGTCGATATTTGTGAAGCGTCCCTTTCAGTGTACCACATAAAATTGGTTCAAGGTCATTAAGGACAACAAAAATTCATACATAAGGCGCACCGGATTATAAGACGCACTGCCGATTTTTGAGAAAATTTAAGGATTTTAAGTGCGCCTTATAGTCCGAAAAATATGGTACATGTGCCTTCTTGAGCAGGGGGACCTTGTGGGCGCTGCAAGATTTCAGTCCATTATGGGGTAGTGTGTTACCAATGGTGTTCTCAGTGACTGTGGACCCAACTGCCTTGAGATCATTAACAAGCTCTGCCTTTGTAGTTTTGGACTGATCCACCACCTTTCTCATCATCATCTTCACCCCATGAGGCAAGATCTTGCATGGAGCTCCAGACTCAGGGCGATTGATGCTTATTTTATATTTCTTCCAATATAACTTCTGAATAATTGCACCCACAGATGTCACCTTTTTCACCAAGCTTGCTGATGATGGTCTTGTAGCCCATTCCAGCCTTGTGCAGGTCTTCAATCTTGTCCCTGGCATCCTTTGACATCCAATACTTATTTCACTCAATGAAAAATAAATTTGTAATTTTCATGTAATGTTATTTTTTCTGAATTTATGGTTGATATTCTTTCTCTGTCCATTAAAATGAAACTACTATAAAAATTAGAGACTTCATTTCTTTGTGAGCAATTTTACAAATTCAGCGGTGATCAAATAATTATTTTACCCACTGTACATTATTTGTCATCAACTCGAGTAAAGTGCTTGTCTTGCCTTCCCCTTTGAGCAGGTGTTATTTATGACACATTGCTTTACCGTTGCTTTTTTATACTCATGGTTGACGGGAGCTTGACTTGCTAAGCTGAGCTCAATTCTGCTCAATATTCATTTTATCTCTTTATAAGCCTATTGGTGTGGCTCTCCACAAGTTTCCCATGTGGCCACAGGGAAAAACTAATTGCTGACCCTTGGTTTAAATGATTCACGTCACAACTCTGAAAAACAGAACCATTCTATGTAATAGCTTTGGCAATACATGCAGAATGTTGAATTAAGCAAGATATTCCCTAAAAAAGATGTCATCTGGATTAGTGTGTGTTGTTCATGCTGTTCAGCATTAATGGTGTCTTCACTGATGTGCATGTTAAGATAAGATAAAATGTACTGTATTTATCTGAAAAGTTGGGATATTCCTGTGTTACAGCAGGCAAAACGTTAAACATAACCTTTAACAAAATAGCTTAAAGTATTATACCTCAATAAAATAACATGTAATATGATAAAAGAATATAGGTCAATAAAGTAAAAATCTAAATAAAATGCAATTCACTGTCATGCAAAAAGTTGACTATAATACAATAAGGTGGCTCAATAAATAAAATAAATTGAAACAAAATAAAATTATTTTTCACATTTAGAAAAGTGCACAAAAACAAAGCAAATATCAGATGGCATTAAAGTGGCTGGTCTCTCTTCTCTGCAGCTTGGATGATGCAATGTCCATGATCTCCGAAAAGAATTTAGAATTTTGGTTGGTCAGTCCACGTGACATTTTACCTTAGTAAAATGAATTCAAGCCCAGAAAGAAACAATCAAATTTGTCAGTCAGCTCTGGCGATGTTACGCAAGAAGTTTATACATTTTTTTTTTAATTCCAAAAGGCCTTTTGTCAGCAGATACACCCTGATATTTTTTTTTCTTTTGTTTAATAAAATAATTCAATTTATTTTGTAGATGGACCTGGATCAGACGAGAGTGGGACAGTTGAGGTACAACCAAAACAGACTGAAGAAAACAGTGAGGAATTATTGAGAAATGTTGTGAAGAAAGACCCGCAGATAACTGCTGGGTATGGATTTCCTGAAGACAGGGAGGAAACGCACCTGTCTACAGATCAGCCACATGTTTCATCTTTGGACATAGATACTAGTTGGGCAGGTCTGACTGTCGCAGCCTCCGAGTTGTTGCAGAATCACAGACTCGGAGCTGAAAAGGAACATGATCCAGTCAAAACTAAAGCAGAACATGAGCTGTCCGACTCTGTCAGAGCAGACATTCAGGCTACCCCAGGCAGAGATAAGATTTCATCCTCAGGGTCCCCTAAGGCAAGACTAAAACACAGTGATATTTTAGGCCTGACTATCAAGAAGGAAGTCATTCTTGATTCTGATGGGTGTGAGGGAAGCAAGAATATAGAAAAGAAAATAAACTCAGGTATGTCATCTTTTTCATGTTCAGTAAAACAGCACAGGGTGAGTTCAGAAGCACACAGGCTGAACCAGATTTCTCAAAAAGCTGCTGTGCAAGAGGTTATGAAGCTGCATTCCAAAGCTGGTGCAGGTCTGAGATTGCAAGCTGCTTTACAGCATCTCCATCGACCAATGAAAAAGCCCTCTCATATTCTCTCGAACAGTACCGCTGCGGCACTGTCTGTCGCTCACTCTCAGGTTATAAACTTAAGTAACCTTCACAGAATTCCCTCCACATCCAAAGCACCACCTCCTATATCCTCGGCCCAGCGGGTTCACCTGGGTGACAAACAGACTTCAACACTTAACCGAGCTGGAGACTCCTGGGTCAGCAACGGGTCCCAGCACCATCCTGCTAACTCTCATCACATCAGCCCTGCCTCCCATCCAGACTCTCAGTCTCACTCTGCTACAAGGCACCTCTTGCGCTGTGGGCAGTGTGGGAAGTGCTTCCCCCACCCCAGTAACCTGAAGGCCCACCTGCAGACTCACACAGGTGAGAGGCCTTTCTGCTGTTCGCTCTGTGGCCGTAGTTTCACTAAGCTGAGCAACCTTAAAGCTCACCGACGCGTCCACACTGGAGAGAGACCGTACTGCTGCTTGGCCTGTGGCAAGCGCTTCACCCAGAAATGTAACCTCAAACGCCACCAGAGGATCCACCTGGATGTATGTTGATAGACACCCAACATACATCTCCATAAAAAGACAGCTTAAATATGTGTATTTCTTTAAAATTAAGATGCTACAGAGTTATGTTGTGTTGCAATACAGTTTGTGAGGCTTTGCAAGACTTCTTTTTTGTATATTTGTCTTTTAAAGTGATCGTCCCAAATTATTCTGTGCATTCCAGAAAGGTTATTAACATGTAAAAGGTGTTTTAGTGTTATTAAAGGATGAAAAGCAAGAATGTGTTCTGACATTTACCATCCGCAAAGATAGATTAATTGATATGTTGGATCAGTGAATATGCATATTATCGTATGTCAACTGCAGTTTACCTGTGAGCACACAAGCATGTGTCAGCCATGGGGCAGAGCCTATATTTATCAGCTGTAATATTTATTCAAACTGGCAAACATAATTCTAAAAATATAAAATTTTTAAAATATATTTTCCTTGCAAAATAGTAAAACTTTAAACAGAGATCCCTTAAGTTGGTCAAGAGTAGCTGCAGTAGCTAATGCTTGCAACATTAGATGAGGTGAGCATAGATCTTGTTATACTAACTTTATATAAAACAAATACTGGTCACTTATCTCAGAGTTTTTTTGTTTGTTTTTTTTTTAAAAGAGGAAACTTACATCAGAAAGAAAAAAGGTTATGTTTGCTGCTTCCTTATTTGTAAGGGGCTTCCACAGAGGATGGATCCACACATTTGATTAGGCACGGATTTTTATGCCGGATGCTGTTCCTGACACAACCCCTCTCCCAGTCTCAAACCAGGGATATTTCATATTAGGAAAATGTGTTAACCACTGCAATATTGATTACATCATAAAGAAAACAGCTGCTATGATCTAGAAGAGAAAAACATTTGATTAATTTTCACATTTCTTTTTTAAATATAAGTTTACTGCCTTCTGAGTAGCCCGATAAATGTGTTTTGTTCTTAAAAGCTTGGCTCTGTGTTTTGCTATGAATTTTGATAAATATAGGCCCAGGTCATGTGACCTAGGAAGTTACTCCTCGTAACAACAGTTTTAATGTAGATGAGTACGTTTTGCTTTTGCAGCGATTGATGATCTGATTGGATTTATTTAAAGATGCAAAGATTTCTCCGCCGGTGTCTTGAAAGTGTTGCTTTTGTGTCTTGAGTGACAACAAGATTACAAGTATTCAATCAATGCATCTATATAAGTTTTAAAAAAGCTTGAAAAATACCCTGATTTTTGGTTTTTAAACAATAATGTAGTATCTTAATTGAACACTTGGTGTCATCCTTTCACCTAACTTATTGTGGCTATGAGGATTTTTTTTTTTTTTTATGATTTCGTGTCCTCTTCTCTTGCTTCTAATGTAATAATGGAACAGAGAGGTGCTCTTAAAGAAAACCCCTCCATTAGAGTAACAGTCTGTGGTAACAAGTGTCTGTAAGCACTGTTTTAGCTGATCTGTGTGCCCAGGCCTGTGTGTGTTACATATCTTACACCCAGGATTAGGCTTGATGTGTTGTATCTGTGAAGTCAGAGCAGCACTGTGCAGGTGGCACAACCGATAACATTTTAATCTTATTTTCAAGGTGAGGAAAAAGCTAGCAGAGGCTGAACTCTTTCTCTGTGCGAACTGGTGTGTGTGTGTGTGTGTGTGTGTGTGCGCGTGCGCGGAGAGAGAAGATGTGGATTAAAGCAGTGCTTCTTCCTACAGATGATATCTTTCCTTTTTGATGTTTGAACCCAATAACAAGAGAAGTTATCTATGAGGTGTAATTGAGAAATACTTACTTAGCGGAATCTGCAGTGAGCATAATAGATAGTGGTTGCCTTTTGAAGGGGATTGTGAAACTAGTCTGTTTAATGTGTGGGATGCTGCATATATATAAACACTGCTGTATACATTGGGCAAAGATTTACCTCCTGCCTGTGCATTTCAAACAGTCTTGTATGAGTCATCGTTTTTGTTTTAATTGAACTGCTGTGATGTAAGCATTTTTTTCATAAGATGTTTGTTTACTAAAAAAACAAACACACACACAAAGTCTACAATGCCGTGTTAATTTTAGTTTCCTGTTCTCTTTTCCACTTTGATTTGGACACTTTTCCTCTTCTTTTGAGACTCTTTCTGGGCCCTTCGGGGAATCATAAGCCTCACTAAGTCGGTAGCATTATGAGAAATAGGAGGCTGTTTTTCTATGTGCAAGGTATCTCCGTCTGACTTTCTTTGGCAACATCAGAAAGCCACGTCGAGCCGACACTGATAAGCTTGATTTGGTTTAAAAATGAAAGCATACTGGGAAAGATGAAATTTTGGCACCCTTCCACAGACGTTTTGCTCTGAGCCAAAGAAAAAATCACAAGAATTGTAATCCAATAATTTTTAAACCACTTTTGTTAAGTGGGATTTCATTTATTCAAGAATAAAGTACATTTTTGTTTATCTAGTGGTCAGAAATAATACATGAGCAATCACCCCCACAAAGGCCTGTTGTGGGGGGTTATAAAAGGAAAGAGAGTGAATAGCTCTGAACAGTCATGGAATACTCAGAGCTTTTTGTTACAGGCTTGTACAAAGTATTGCTAAGAAAGATACTAAACCTCCACCAAATGACCTCCAGGGCTCAATAATGAAGCCAGTGCAAAAGTGACAAACTAGTTCCTTCAGTTCCTTAAGCTAGCCTGAGGCTAGCGTCAAAAACGAGTCAGTCTCATAAGACTCTCCCCATCAGTTTCCATGTTAAAACTGCCAACTTGACAGCAGAAATAAATATGTTTCCAGCACTTAAAAAGTTTGTTTTTTGTCTTTGTAGCTACTTAATTTCCCACTTTTCACCTGCATATGTTTTTTAAGGTTTAAGGTTTGCATTATTAGGGATGTGGACTGTCTGAGGGACAAGTAGGAGCTGACACAGGTGGCTGTAACTGCTTACTGTGTGCTAGGCTTCACCTCAGCTGACAGGAATCACTGAACTGGACCGTCCAGCCTCCCAGTTTGTGCTTTTGGTTCCTTTTGGAGTATTTTAAATATAATAATTGGACAGATGATGAAGCTTGTTGAGTGGTTAATTGTACTAACAGGATATCCATGAGATATTGGAAAATCTCTTTTTTTATTTTCTAAAGCATGGCCACACTTGTGGTGGTGGGAAATGTTTACTAACCTTAATGAAGTAGCAACTTTTAAAACAAACCATTATCTATCCATCCATTTTCTTAACTGCTTATCCAGTTCAAGGTTGTGGGAAAGCTAGAACATTTCCCAGCAGTCACAGGGCGAGGTGGGGTACACCCTAGACAACTCATCAGTCTGTCGCATGGTTAAAAGAGACCATTGTGTTTCTCTAAACATAAGAAGTACCGCCTGAAACTATAACCAAATCTTTATTTGCACTAGCACTGTGACATCATAAGACTGTGATTTATTTTCATCCTGTCAAGATGACTTTGGATTAAAAAAAAAAAAGTGTTTTATTTGGGGGGGGTGTTCTTCATATGTGTATAAACCAGAATTAGTATTAACCAGACAACTTGGTGAGTTTTCACTTCTTTGAAGCAGTTGTTGGATTGATTTTCACAGCAACATATACATAGTAGCTCTATTTAGTGTGAAGAAAATTGACCTAATCAGTTTCATGGTGCATTTTTGTGGGAGGAAGTGGTTTCGGTCAGTGGATTACTACTACTATTACTACTACTACTACTAATAGTAGTCTTAACACTTAGAACATTCAAGTGGAGACAATATTACATGATATTGTCATGGTCTTTTTGTGTGCTTCAGTTGGGAGGGAATAATTCTCAAGATTTAATGACATCACATATAGGAAAAAATGTGGGATCAACACTGGAACAAAATACTGGAAGATTTCTTGCTGCCTCTCACCCTATGATAGCTGGGATGGGACCCCCCTTTTTGCACTTGGCAACCGATTCCAAGTAGTTGCAACAACCAGCTCAGAAGTTGAGTGTGCAACTTGTTCAGCCACTGGGCCCCCTGGTGGTAGGCAGCTGACTCTAAGTGGTCGCAGACCCGGTCCCTGCTGTTAGAATTTTAGTCGTGCTGCAGTCTCCAGTAACTGTTTTCGATACAGTTTGAATAATATTTCTGTATTTAAATTTTTGTTTTCATGGCCTTGGTGTGCTGCTACTTGGTGTGAATAATAATGAATAAATGGCGAAAGCACAAAATGATAAGCTTTTGACAACAGTGGTCAAAGTTTTCTGTTTTCTGTACTTCACTTTATATGACTAACTTTTCTGCTGCAATAGACTATGTTACCTAACATTTCTTGTAATAGATTTTTTTCTCTTGCACATTTTTAGTGTTTATAACACTCTTTTTTTCTTTTTTTTTAATACTGCTTTTGTGATTTAATCAGTAGTACAGAGCATCTATGTAAAATGACTTGTACCCCTGTTGTATGGCTGTAGGCTTTAGGCCCTTCCATTTGTCATTACTGCAAACCCAGAGTTGTTGATGTTTCCATGTTTCCTCTCGTCTGTGACCACGAGTGTGCAGGCATCTTGGATGATTGAATGCAGCTTGGCTAATCTGATCTTTTTGTGGCTTTCAAGAACCGATAAAGGATCACTCAGTTGATTGTTGGTCTTTTAAGCACTGTTTGGACAAAGGGCATTTGGAGGGCATAGTGTGTATTTTGATGTCTAAGTTGTCAAAAAATGAAGTCACCTGCTGTTTTTGAGCTGCTTAAAAAAAGTTCATAATAGTCATGTAAATGAACCAGGTGTAGGTTATAGCAAAAATGCACCTCCATTTTTTAGGTATAACTGTTTAATCTTTCTTTAAAAAATAATTTTATAAAACTCTAACTGAATTTTTATTTATACTGAATCATACAAAATCAATAGGCCAAGGAACCTTTCATGCTTTCCCAGAAAAGCTATGCCACCTCCACCATAAAATACACTTTTTAGAGCCTTTTATTGTATTGGTCTTGCCTTTCGATCTCCCACTGTTTTTAATAGGATGCTAATTGTAACATGTGCAACTCAGCACTGTCGGGTGTTTTTTAGCTACGGCCTTTCATTACCTTGGGCCTGTTAATGTCTCCCAAAGCTGGGAGAGACAAAGGAAATAGGAAAATAAGCAGACAATAAAGGATCCCAGAAGAAGTGTGAAAAAGAAGACAAAGAATTTATGTTTTTTTTTTCCAGTCTAAAATTCCTAATATTAAGGGAACTGTCACTCACATTACACAGAGTTACAATAAAAGTAGTAGTGTTTGACTGGACCTAATAATTTTTCTTCATAGCTGCACTGACGGTTATATATTTGAATAGAAAAATCTTTTCTCTGCTGTGTCAAATCATTTTAATATTCAGTGTTTTACAAGCTAAGGAGTGCATGTTGCAAGGCTAGTGTGCCTGATTCACAGCACCTTCATGTTTCATAAAAGCAGTTTGATGTGTTTTTCATTCTTTAACTTTTATTCTCGTATGTTCACTAAAACCATTAAGAAGTAAATTTAAGACCATGAACTCCACCTTCTACTTTATTGTGTGTGGAAGAATAAGTGCAACTATGAACATGGCTCTATTTTTTTTTCCTTATTTCTGCTAAGGTGGTGTGAACAGGGTCTGTATTCAGAAATATTTAGAGAATGCTTTCAAGATGCTCCTCACTTAGCCCGTCTTCATTTATGAAAGATTTCAGAGAAATCTCAGCAAGGAGCGGAATCTTAGATTTAGTTATTGTGATTGGATGCTGGGGAACAGTTTGAGGACCATTTATTAAACACTTGACATCGTTACACCGACATTAGGTACAATCATAGACTGCATATAAAGGATGGATGTAGCCAGAGTGACGTTACCCATTGGTTCCCATCTCTATTTTTGATTTGCATAGATTAATAAAGTTGCTTTTCCAAAAATTATTTGTAGTTTTTAACACGCCTCACGCAGGTCTCCTGAGCAATCTTGGCCCATTCTTCTTTGCCGAATCTCTCAAGCTTCTCCAGATTTGATAGTCTTCTGGCATGAACCTTAATCTTCAGTTTACCTCAAAAAATTTCGATGGGATTCAGGTCAGGGCTGCGTGCAGTCCAGTCGGTAGTTCTTCATCAGGAGTGACGTATGTTTTAGGTTGACCAAAAAAAGCGTAGATAGATCCAGTTTTGCTGCTGCTTGAGGTTTTCTTTCAGAATCTTCAGATATCCTTTTTTTCCTCTCCATGATTTCTTCCACCTTGACAAGATTCTCAGTTCCAGATGCACTGAAGCATCCCCACAGCATAATACTCCCAGTGCTGTATTTTCTTTGGGTTGTACGCCTCTCCCTTCTCTCTCCAAACATAAGCAGCACATCTGTCCCCAAAGAGCTCTAGTTTTGTCTCATCTGACCAAAAGACGTACTTCCAGTATGCATAATCTTTCTCCAGGCTGTCCTTAGCATAATTCAGTCTGGCTTGAAGATGTCTCTTCTGCACAAGTGGAGTTTTTCTTCTAGTGATTGTCTTCTTTGAGACTACAATTCCCAATTTGGCTAATTCACTACTGTCTTGGCAGGAGTCCTGGGGTCTGCAGACACATCTCTCACTAGTTCTCTTTCCAGAGTCTTTGAAATCCTTTTCTTCCTACCTCTGCCAGGCTTGTTCTGTACTGTTTGGCTCCCTTTGAATTTCTTGATGATACTTCTCACTCCAGTTCTTGACACTTGTAAATGCTGTGATAACTTTGCATAGCCATCTCCTGCTTTGTGAGCAGCAACAATTTGTTTTCTCTTTTGATTTTGGCACGATGCTTTCTCAAGTGACAGCTCAAAACCGTGCTGAAGTTTTTATGCTGTGTGTATTGGAAGATAGCCCTCAGTTTGAACTTGATTTTACAAGCTTTGGGCATTACAAAATGAAAGGACATCACTGAACGGCAGCAGTTTGTGCTCATTAAAAAGGTCAGTTTTTCAAGATCATAATATTGTCCCTGGTCATTTTTCCCTGGAAATAATTATATCATTATGTGCAAATAGTAATAATTTATGCTTTCTAATGAAGACTAATATGCTTATAAATTCTATGCTTTAAATTTCATAGGTGGGCTAATAATTTTATCCTCATCTGTAAATCTAATCAAAGTCAGTTTAAAGAACCACCACTAACAGCCTGGCTTGTTGAGGAAAAGGATGGAGATGGCATTTTATGACAGGACTAGGTGAGCTGTGTGCACCATTTCCTCCATGCTTTGCTTGTGAGCAATGTAAGTGGCTTGTTAGTGCATCCAATTTAACAGCTATCCAGCATTTTGGCTAAACAAATCTGAAATAACTGTCAGGCTGCAGAGGAAAGCCTTGTTTTGCTCCCCAGGTGGGCGTTTCTGTAATGATGCAACATCATGAGAATTGTCAGGCCAAAATTTCACTCTCCAGTTTTGTTGTTTGTCTTTTTGTTTAAGTATCATTCCCATCAGCCTAAACTGTTGCTAACGTGCTAGCCTGCTGAACCATGATGAAGTCAGGCGTAAACAGCATCAGCGTATTAACATTGTCACTTTAAGCATGCTATAATGCTAACATGAGTTTTAGCTTTAAACTCTGCTTTTCTATTTTTATGTTTTTGTAACCACCTGCCTAATATTGTTTAGGTCTTCCTTATGCCACCAAAACAGCTCTGACTCATCGGCACAGTGACATAGGACTTCTGGGGATGTACTGTGGAGTCTGGCACTGGAATATTGGCAGATCCTATGGCCGCAGTGAGTTGCGGGGTAGGTCCTTTGTGGATCGTGCTTTTCCCCAAGCATCCTACGGATGTGCACTCAGATCGAGATCTTGGCAGCTCGGCTCAGTTGTAGTGGTTTCATGGAGCACGTTGTCCTGCCGGGGAGGCCGCTGCCTTTGGGAAGCGTCCTTGCCACACTCTCGGTCTGCAATGCTGTCGGTGGTACTCGTCAAAATTACATCCAAATGAATGCCAGCCATTTTATTTTAACAAAATGATCAATGCTGTTATTCACACCTCCTTTCATTTTTTTTTTAATGTTGTGGCTGATTGATGTACATAAAAGCATCCTTGGAAAAAAAAAAAGATGCTTTTTCAAGGCCCTGTTTTCAGGGTCTTGAAAAAGAAGCATTAACTGCAATTTAGATTAAGCCTTCACTTCATCGATCAATAACCATCGCTCTCAGAAGCTTAGACAAAAGTGTTTAGTTACATTCAGGAGAACACCTGGCGGTAAGATAAAATACACTGTGATTACTGTTCCCGGACAAAATTTCTCTTTGATAATCAGTGAATAGCGGCCACTTGACATTGGGAGTTATTTATGAAAAAGGAATTTATTTCTATTTGTCTATTTCCCTCCACACATGTGTGCAGAGAGAGCGAAAGGGATGAAGAATCATGCATACTGGTGGGGCTCACACTGTCATTGCCAATGGACAGGCATGCACATCTTTCATCACTCTTTGTGTGTGTAATAATAGCTGTGCTTGACTCTTTCCCCTGCCATCCTCACAGTTTGATGCTTGTTTGTCCTTCAAGTCTGGCAAAAGCTTCTGAAATCACATAACCTGTCTTGCTGTGTGTGTAAGTGCACCTACAGTAGGCAGACAAAATAACAGAAAAATCTGTTTTTCACACAAGAATAAGCCTAAAAGCCCAAATATTTCTTTTTGGTTGTATAGAGACTAACAATGTATTATACTCGTAATCTTAATCACCTTACATGTCCATTTATTATGTATTTGTCAGGAGAGAACCTTTTGGCATGGACAAGAGCAGCACAGGGTCAACAAGATCCTTGTTAACAAGGTCTCTAAAATGAATCAGAGAGCCTCGAGTGTTTTCTCTTAGTAATGATTTCATTTCCTTTTGTCCATGAATATATTAGAAGCAATCTAATGAACTGTTGTAGGTATCGTGGGTACGTGAGCCATTCAGTTGTTGTAGAAACCTCATTGTGGTCAGTTCCACATACACTATTATGCCGCTGTATACATAAACACTATAAGATCCTCACATAGATCTGGGACATCAAAAAGTCCTGACAGACATTTTTGTTTTTGGTATTTTCAAAGCGTTTCGTTAACAGCTCTGAGATTGGTTGTAGTGCTTAAGCCAGAAATAATTATTTCAAACTATCAATGTCTGCAACTGTCTTTGTGATAAATGCAGATAAAGTTTGTTGGCTAACATTTGTTTACAGGAATTATTGGAGACTAAACCAGCGTTAAAGGGAGACATATTCATCACGTGGCCAGATACATGACTCCAAGTTAGCTCGAGCTGACCGTATTAACTCTGTAAGGCTGCATTAGCTCACTCACTGTTGTGATTTTATCCCCCTACCTGCAAAAAGATGTTCTCAGCTTCACGTTTTAAAAAAGAATAGACGGTAACACACGGCAGGACAGAACCACAGCACATATAGAAATCCAGGACCTGTCTGTATTAGCTAAGGTAATCAAATCGTGTTCACCCCGCTGAGCCCTGGTACCATGCCAGCGTCCAACTTTGCAAGATTTGATTTGGTGGTGTTGAAAAGAGGAATTTAGAGGAAGCACCTCAACCATTTTACTTCATACTACTCACATATTTAGACATACTCTAGATCCAGCGCCGGGTTTCTCTTGAAATATTGTTTTCTGTTACAACCAATAATTTCCCCCTTACCACTTTGTCGTCAATCAAACGAGCTTTAAGTACAGTGCAGTTTGCACAAATGCTGCTAGAGATGAATGTGGATCAATTTTGCGGGCATTATGCAATTTGTCACCGATCGTTGTTCCTCTTTGCTAATGCAATTGTCTTCATGTCGTCATGGTCACAGTATTTGCACATTTAAGCAGTCAAGGCAGCTCCTTCTCCACACTGGATGGTTTTGCAGTTTCATTAATCAATCCCTGGTCATTTGGGCATTGATGATTTCTTTTTGTTCTCTGGAACTCTGTTAATTGTCTAATGTTGATTTTGAAAGCAACCTCTGTTCAAACAGCGTTTGTCGATGTTCGTCAATACTCCTCGGCCTTCAGTCTAATGCAGCTTGGCTGTGTCTGTTCCTTTAAAGTCCATTTCCATTTGTTTTTCTCATCATGTTATCCACATGCAATACTCCATCTCTTGCTCTTTCTTGTTTTCTCCTTGTCCTCATTTGTGCAGCCCCCTCCTCCCCACCTCCTTTGTTTTCTCGCTCTCACCTCTTTGACCCGCAGCCTTCAACTCGGCTCCTCCTCCACATGTTTCGCTACCCACAGCCAAGCACAGCATAACTCTGGTAGCAGAAACAACTGCTTATCCAGGACATTGAAATGTGCCATTTTCACTTGTCATTTCCCCTTGTTTAGCTGTAGGCACATATCCACCCACACTCTCAAAGCAAAGTGGCTTCGTTTGCAACTGTCATCACTGTGGCAGTTTTTTTTAAAACTATGTTTAACTACATTCTGTCGCCTTGTCAAAAAGGTGAAATTGGTATTTTTGTGACGTCGTGAATTTCAATATATTCACACTTAAAAGGAGGATTTTTTTTTCTTTTAGTCTACCAATTTTTAGATGCTGTAAGGCTGCACTTTGCCCTAATCGCCCTCCGAACACAGGATATTCTATCTGGACATTGTTCAGCATCTTAGTAGGCGTCTTACTGTGCTTACATCTTCAGTTCAACTCTAAAAACAAAACCTGGCTGAAGTTCATTGGATTCTTGTTAGTTTTGCTGGTATTTGGTGATGAATGGAGCAATTCAGAGGAACATTAAAAGTGATGGAATGTATTCTCAGAGGGGCTTCAATGAGTTTGACAGATTGAATGACAATCTAGTCTACAATTATTGAAAAAAATTTGCTTCAGAACCTTGAAAGGGAAAATTTTTCGATTCATCATCTAATAACCAAGAATGATTTTGTGCCAGTCTGTTCAGTAGATATTGAGATATCTCAGAGAATAAGTAAAAATATACATCATAATACTCACCTTTGAAATAAGACTGTAAAAAACATACTTTTTGTTCAAGATTTTTTTGAAGGTTCAGTCGGTTTGAATATACGACATACTTTTCAACAAGATGTTACAGCTCTGTGCAAAAGGTGTAATTTTAGCTTCAAGTCAGTTTTCTAATAGAAACCTTTTTCTGACATGACAGAAAGTAAAGAGACGAGCTGATAAATGTATCCATTTGAGTCACATTCAGTTATTAACTTGTTCGCAGAACAATAAAGTCGCAATAACCGTGCAATTATCAACACTTTTCTTCCTTGAATTTGGCTCTCAGGTGGCATCTACCCCATCTTTTTACTGGAGGTTACTGGAGCTCTGAGGGGATGACTCCAGGCATTAATCAGGGCTGAAAAGAAGCACCTGCTTCCCTGTCTTATTTTGGGCAAAATGCTGCTTTTACTGTTATTTATTGCAATGATTATTCTCCCAAAACAACACAAGAGTGACACATCAGTGAAAGTGGTAAAGTGCAGTGCAGATGAAAAACCTTTCTTAAGGGTTTAAGTAAAGTCTGAATTGAATTGACCTCCATCCGTTAGTCAGTTTAACTTTATACTACAAGGTAAAGACCTGACAGTATCCAGCAGAAAACTCTCACTAACAGATGAAATAAAACTGAGTTTTATTGGTATTTTGGCAAACCCGTCTTCCAGTCTGACAGGACAGATCGAGCATGTACGCACACTTGGCAGCGCAAATCAAAAGCACACTGACATTAGAGACTCAATCAGCCAATAGATTGCTGCTGAATCCCCAAACTGCCATTTGGAAATGTCGTGAGAAATGTATCATCTCACGCTCCAGAACAATCATTACTTTTGATGAAAAGTGATTAAAAGTTATACCCCTAAAACCATGCATAATATGGTGGCCTTTAACTATGAGAAAATGCAGGAAATTAAACAATTTTTCAAACCAATTCTATACATTTGCTCTTAAACTCAGTCTAATTGTTAGAGTCAAAGCAATTAATTTGCAAGAATAAGGCAAACCTGTCACCCCGGTTCTCCTTGAGTGTACATCAGAAAATTCTCTTCACGGGATGGATTTATAGACTGGACATCTCACATCTGCTTTTCTCAATTAAACCTGTCTGTTACATTACATTGCATCACTGTTGCTAGCCATATTCAGTACTTTGTTCTTGAAACCCTTCTTATTCCTTGAGTCTAGGTGTTCACACACTCAGTATGAAATGCTGCGATTAGGAGTGTCATAGCAATAGTGATGCAGTGGATTTGAAAATGGCTGCATTCAGCAGGGGTCAGTGTTGCTCCATGGAAATCTGTGAGACTGCGAGTCGTTCCTGCTGCGTGTTGATTGAGCTGTGTGTGTGCATGTGCAAATGTGCCATAAAAAGTAAATCTTAACAATGCAAACTGACACGGCACCGCACAAACAAAAGCACACTCATTAATCTAGTTACCAGCTCTGATTTCCACAACTATCAAGCGGATGACACTTCTTTTTTTTTTTTATGCTTCTTCATGCTTTCTTTTCTTCAACTTATTGGTCTTTTTTCTGCTTTGTGAAGTGTTCTACCCTCTGGTCATACAACCACACACACACACACACACTCAGTAACACACACAGGATAACAAAGCAAAGCAGGGGAGGAGAAGCAAGACAGGCTCGGAGTGTGGGTGAGAGTGGAGAGGGATGATAGCTATGGTTTTGTGTTTTCCCCTTTTTCTCTCTTGGAAAAGGAATCCACCTAGAGCAAAATGACACACACACACACACGCACGCACACAGATATATGCTATTTTTTTTCTCATGAGGGTACTGAGCAGATGTAATAAGGGGCAGCAGGTGGGAAGAGTGGCTTAAGAAGTGTCGAACGCATACTGGAATGAACTTGTCCATTTTTATGTGAATTTTCCTCTCAGTTTTACAGTGAAGGTGTCTTTGTATTTACAAGTGGCTATTTGTAGGAGACACAAGTAGGATAAACTGTTGTATCCATGTGCACACGTATCTGAGCATGTGTTATTGGTGTCAGCCAGAATAATTTCAGCTGCCTAATGTTCATTTACTGTGTGGTTAAAATTACTCTCACCCCTTCTCCCTTTTACCGAAGTCTATTAGATGGCTTGTTGTGGAAGCCAAAAAAATAAAAAAATCCAAAGCTACATTTCCTCTTCCTGGCTAAGCCTGCAGCAAATATCTGGACAAACTATTGATGGTGTTGGAGCCAGCAGACAGGGGTCTGTCTCTCAGTGTCCTGAGTGAGTGTGATAGAGAGAGAGAGGAAGACAGGGGCTGGAGATGGTGAAGGAGAGACAGATCGGATTAGCTGAGTTGCAGTTATTCCATTACCTCTTAGACACACATACACAGATGTATCTACGCACACACACACACACCCTCACCCTCATATGTGTTTGGCTAGAGACTGCAAGTTTTCCTTGCTGAACAAAAATGAAAAAATAAGGAGGACAGAGAGCGATGGGAAAGTGAAACAGTATGAAAATTGACTGAGCAGCTCCTACTTTAATTGCATTTTGAACACTGGTTTTAGAAGCTGTAAATTGTGTGAGTGCTGGAATTAAAAGTATCCCGGGATGTCCTCTGATGATTCCGTCTTTTGAGTAGCTTAGCAGCATAATATTTAATAACCCCTTAGTAAACACTGCGAGGAATTGCTTAATAAATAATTGAAGGGAAATTTATAAATAATTTCCCCCCTTAATCTACTCCTGTGCTCTGCTGCCAGGTCCCCAAAGTGATGCTCATCCCTCTGGACAGCCAGCAGTTCCAGTTTCTTGCCACTTGGGGGTGCTCTGGTTATATCGGATAAATGGCCTCCCCAGGACTACCAAATGAAAAAATAAATAAATATATAAATGGGTTATTCGCAAAAAAAAAAAGCACATGCTTGTAAGAAACAGGACCTAACCCTCTATTAAAATCCTGTTTTTGAGAAGACTACTTTTGTTATCGGTGGTGTCTCAGATTTCTGGGCATTTTCAGGAAATGATTTTGTGCTCCCAGAGCAGCTGCAGAGTTCTACAACCTGCTCCAGGGTCTATACAAAATGTCAGGAAGTATACGGAGGCAGGCCTGTTTGATTTTGAATTAAAGTGTCCATAGTGTGCGCTAATCCAAAAATCACAATTACGTAGTAATAAAACAGCCCGTGTGCCTGTGCTTCTTCCACTCCTTCCCTTATTTCTCAAGTTTTCCACCTTTTTTCTAATTATACTTCCTCTTCCCTTCATTCCCTCTCTGCTGCAGCTCACAGTGGCCTTGTATACAGTTATCAACTGGTTGCTAATGAGAATGAGTGGGGGCTCATTATTCATTATATCATTAACATTTAATCACTCTGTGCTAATCCTAATAACCATCTCACACAGTTTAAGCGGTTGTCACTTTCTGGAGTAACCGCAGCATTGGTGTGGTTTGACATAAAGTCTCCCATGTGGCTAAGGTTAGATTTGTGCTTATGATGAAAGTTTTAAAGTTAAAATTGAAATAAATTGCTGCTTTAGAGATCATTAACTTGGAGATTCCTGGGTATAAGTTGTATGGACATTTGGCAAATTCCCTTCTCATTGCTCAGTGACATTTCAGCCCTCTGCGGCAACCTCCTCTTGCCCTGCTACTTTCTCTTCTTCTATCTGTCCCCTCATCTATCTCAAGTCTTCTGTCCCTCTCTCCCTCTTGGTCCATTGCAGCATATGTCTAGTTTCCCTGTCTCCTCATCCTCTTGTCCCACAATGGTCTTATAAATTGTACAGGAGCAAAACAGTAGAGATGTAGGAGATGCTGACACCTTTAGTGTCAGGAAGGAAGAGCAGAGCCAGAACAGATCCTCAATCCATCACTCATCAGCAGGGAAAAAGAAAGACTTGGACATAGGTGTGAAGGGAGGAGAGGACAGAGTGAGGGAGGGTAAGGTAAGAAGGGGGAGAGACAAAGAGATGGATACTTTATGGGGAGGGCTGGCAGAGAAAAAAGAAAGGGAGTGAGCAGCCACCCAACACAGTCATCTACTCCCATCCATCCATCATCTGTCTCAGCCCAGAGGCTGCCACTGCTTCATCAGCTCCTTGTACATTTAGTGCGCGCGTGTGTGTATGTGTGTGTGTGCGCGTTAGTTGGCAGGGGGGCAGAGACAAGGCCTATGAATATTTGCAAAAATTTGCAGAGGACTGAGTGTGTAAATGTTTAATATGTGCATGTGTGCTCGACTGGGCTTCTCTTTTCCATAAGTCTGCATATCAGTTTATAAAAGCAGAGCAAGGCTGCTGTCCATCATCCAGATTTGTCCGGTTGTAATTTGTGGAAACTGTTTTGAAAAGTTAAGTTCCAACATATACATTTAGCAAATACGGCCAAATTTAAGACGACAACACAGAACTCATTGCTATGCTCTGTGATCTCTCCATCAGTTGAAACTGTACACAAATACCACTTCATCTTTGAACACAAAGACAAAACTGTTAGGAAGTGTGTCTTATCTCCCAATGCAACGAGCAACAGCAAGCTATTTGCTTTTTGTCAAAACCATCTCAGTTCTACAGACAAGATTTGACATCGAGCATCATGGCACAGACAACACTACAGTTTGAAGATGACATATGGAGACCTAAATATGAGCCAAAAAGCAAGTGAAAATAAAGCTCCCAGACAGAACATGAACTGGAGTCTCATGGCCAAGAAATCATTGCACCTCTCATGCTTCCTAATGGACGGCCACTCTTTAAAAAGCACTGTGAGCCCTTCTCACAGTCAATTTTTCTGATTTCTGTTGTACTGAATAAATAAATGAAACTATATTCATTAGTAATAAGTGATTCAAATAAGAGGATAATTTTGACCATGATGTAATCCTTGTTTCTATCCTTCACTAATCTAAAGTTTACTGCCTGCTGTCTACCTTTATATTTGGCTCACAGATGCTCACACAATGGTATCAGATGTAAATGTAACCAGATGCCAGATTAGCCTTTAAAACACTCAACATAACAATCTCGGGCCAGGGTTGGTGTAAGAAGGAGGACCCAAATGCAGACACGACTGGTAGGCAGGTGCCATTTACTCTAAATGTTTTAATTAAAGATCCTAACCGGTTCAACTCGCAGACAATCAACATAAAACTGGACCCACCAGGATTCAGACAAGACCAGAACAGCAGAACAGGTACCAAAATTCAGTGTTGGTCAAATTACAAATGACTTTATACTGGAAGAAGATGAATTCCATCAAAAATACCCAAGGGAGGAACTGAGCCAGGTTACTGAAAGCTGCTCTGAAAACACCTTTAAAGAAGGGGTCCATGTGTCAGTGTACATGTGAGACAAAATTAACAAACTATGATACAAAAAAGTTGGACACCTGCATAGAGTGCAGCTGGAGTTGAATTTATTGAATTTATTGCAAAAAAAGTGCTCATTGGTGCAAAAAAAAAATAAAAAAATGTTATAGTAACCACAGTCCAAGGATGTCTAGTGAATTGGAAGCTTGTGCTAAGTATGAAGGTGCAACAAAATGTTATAAAAAATTAAATTGTGCATTTTGAGAATAGCCCTGCGACAGGCTGGTGACCTGTACAGGGTGTACCCTGCCTCTCGCCCTGTGACAGCTGGGATAGGCTCCAGCCTGAAAAGGATAAACAGAAGAGAATGGATGGATGTTTACTGGTAAATATCTGCTGAGCTTCTGAAATGCTTCAAGAAGAGTTGATGCTTTTTGATCAAAGGGTTTTGGAGAGCAGGTTAACATTTAACCTCTCAGAGGCTGCTTAGCAGATAAATGAAGCCAAATTAGTAACGATCACATTTCAAGAAGCATTATCATGGTCGGCTTATATTGATAATATAGGTGCTAAAATGAGCATTTCCACTATTAGAACATGTGCTTGTTCATTTACAGCAATAACAGTTTAACAAGTGCTGCAGTTCTTGGTCTGATCCCACCCTAATTACTGTCCAGCGATGTGGTCTAGCGCTTCAAAACAAGACCTTATTAAGATCCAGTTCACTCAGAACACAGCTTCCCCGTCTCCGTTCTCTGCCGCTAAATGAGGGACAGCATGGAAGGGATGCATGCTAGGCTGGTTTGGATGAGGGTGAAAGACGTGCTAGCATGTGGTCTGGTCTTTTATATAAGAAACATTTGTGTTCACAGCTAATACACACTAATGAGAGGCGGTGTCACGATGCCAGATGTTTCTTCATGGGATGTTTCACATTCCTTTTATCCCAAACCAGTGCTTTAAAGAAAACTGTTAAGTACAGTACGGGAAGATTTCTGACTGGAACAAACTCAGATTACTAAAAATTATAAACATTAATGAAAAAATAATGGGTTTGATTATGTGTGTATCTGTAATATAAATTGTTGGATGTATTTTGTGTGTTTGCTGTCGGTTCTTGAAGGAACAGTTTTTTTTATTTTTTATTATCACTGTTCTTTTCAAATGACCTGCTTACAGAATAATGTTTGAATGTCTTGTACATTAGTGAGTAGATGTTGCTGTGGAAACAATTAATGGGGATCCAAATAAAGAATAACGTGAGTCACTCCAGCATCTCTTAAATATAAAGAAAAAGAGTTAGCTCATATTTTCATTTAATGGATATACCAGTCTTGTGATTTTAGGCATTAATTACTATACATCTGCGGTTTATTCTGCATTAAACTTGTATTAAAATGCCAATTTTTCTAACCATAGTCATAACTGAGCTGTACTAAACAGTTCATTTTAGAGATTATATTGAATGAATTAGGCTAAAGCTCTTGCAGTTTAGAAACCATCTTTCACCCAGGCACAATAAATGCTTTAAAAACATCCTGACATTTCCATAAAAACTGTGCGTCACTCAACTTAACCTTTTTGCTTTTCTTTATTGCTTTCCCCGAGCTCTGCCACACCTCTACTTCCTCTCCCTAGTTGGCTTTGGCACCATATCGCTAATTGTGCTTTAAAAGGAAGATCTAATTGTGCAGAAACAAATCCGGGTTGAAAGAATTATCCCAAGCTTTTAGTACTTGTTTATTATTCAACCAAATGTCAAAACCAGTGGCTAATGCTTTCATTCACACCCTAGTGTAGATGGCAGTCATTTTAAGGCTTGATAAATACAAGACTTTACACATGTTGGCTGGCTTTTATTTATTTATATTCCTTTTTGGCTAGAAGCAACCTTGGATGATCTTCGATTGGCTTCATAAGGCCTCTCTATTTCTCTGTTTCACTTAGTTTTTTTTTTTACAGTGAGAAATCATTATTTCCTCTGCAGGCCTGGTGGCTAATATTTAGTGTGAATACATTTTTGCAAGTCTTCTCTGCTTCATTATGTTTGCTGTCACTCCTCTACCCTTTACAGACAGTCAACAAATCTAAATGTCCCAGTGCACTCTTTCTGCTCCAGCTCATCTCTCCTACTCCTCCTCTTTTTCTGAAGAAAGGGCAAATGAATGATGCTCACTGTATTGACACAAAACTTTCCCCTCACTCTTCTCCCTACTCCTCTCCTCCCTCTTTGCTAATGAGCAATGCTAGTTCTATTGACCTACTTGTGGACTTAAAGGAAATCCAATCACAAATGCCTCAGGTCGCTTTCTTCCCACTTTGGGAGATTAAAAGATTCAATTCTCCCTGCCTATCCACACTCATCATCATCATTTCTCCTTCCTCTCCTTTCGTCTGTCTGCCCCTCCCCTGAACCCCCCTCCCCCCTTCCCCGCTCCACTCCTCTCCACCCCACCTGACTGTCGCTCTGCCTTTCTTTCCCCCTGCTTACTCCCTAACTAAGTTTTCAGGCTCTTTTACAAACTTGCTCTTTGTCTTTCCCTTTTAGACTAGAGCAGAGTAGAGGAGTGCAGTCTTGCAGATAATTATCAGCAGGAGACAAGGGTGTTAATAGGACAGAATGGAGCTGGCGGACAGAGTTTGATGTCATCGGCTGCAGAAGGACAATGAATCTCTGGCTGCAGGACATCTCCGGTGTGTACAAATATGCAGAGAAACACACACGGCAACATAACAATGCTCATAAATTTTCATATTTGCAAAACACGATTTCCTCTTATATTCATGCACGTGTGACACACACACACACAACTTCATCAAGTTACTGGAAGAATTCTCTAGCTAACCAGCTACCATTATCCCAAATACACAACATATGCACAGCACTGACCTCATACTGTGCCTTAAATGGCAGCAGGATGCTGAGAAACTGTTTTCTTTGCCTACTGGCCATGGTGTTTGTTTGGTTTCATGCATACTGTGCAGTAATAGAACAGAGTGACCAAAGCACCAGGGGTGGTCTGCTGACAAACCAGCTACACTGCGAAGGCACTGTCTGTGGGGTGCAGCACATGCAATACTCAAATGATATACATGCTGCTTATAGGCTAGAGGTAGAGCGTGCACACAGACATACATGAAAGCCTGCCTTTTGTTGTTCAGTTACCCATTAAACATTTTTGGTTTGTTAAACCAGTTTTCAGCCCTGTAAATAAACACCCATCTGTTGTAAGGGATCTAATGGGAGTTTTGTGTTGCGACACCTGCAGAGAATACTTGTTTCTGATTGGAAAGCAGGTGTCCATTAAAACTACAGGAAAGGACACTGCTTACACAGTTTGAACACTTTAGCCTGTTTCTGCAAGTATTCCAACCCTTTATATTTGTAGCAGTTTTAAACATTCAACAGTATATGCACTGTCCTCTGTTTTCACAAAGGTAATTCAGTTTAGTCGCTAATGCTTAAAATGTATTGGTTTTATTTTAATTTAAGGAGCTAGTAATTCTTAAATACAGAAACATAAACTCATCTGGAAGTAAGCCCAAGAGCTGAAATAGAGTTATATGGCTTTTTAATCCTCTCTGGTGAAAGAGACCTAAGCACGGTCAACTTGGCTGATTTCAAAGTTGGCAAATTGGATCTGATTTTCCTCTTCCATTACAGCCGCTACAGAAAGTCTGATAAACTTTCAGGAGACGACTCTGCGTGTTCATTTCAGGGAAGAAGATTCCTGTCGGGTGTTTTTTGGTAATCTGTGGAAAACATGTTCCCCCAGCCAGAGTCGTCCAAGCAGCACCATTTTAATCAAAGTCATTGAGACACGTCTGTCAAAAGTATTGATTATATTGTCTGTCTCTAAATGTAATGCAAATAACACATGTATGATTCATTAAATTGGGTTTTAAATGCAAACATGTTTGAATGTTAAATGTTATATAAGGAAGGGAATGTGCCATCACATTTTTTTTCTTCTACAGTGTGAAAAAAAAGTCTGAGTTAAAAAGGAAAGTAAGACAGGAAAACGTGTTGTTTTGTTTTTCTCATCCATGTTTGCCCACAACAGCTGCAACAGCAGGAAAACTAAGAACAGGAGACCAATAAAAATAAGAAACAGCATTTCTGAATATTTAGACTTTTTAGGCAACTACAAGTCACCTACATAAAAAAATCAAAATAAATGACTCTACAGGTAAAAATCATAAAGACTGGAAGGACACAAACATGCCATTATTTTCCTCTACCTAACCCTGTCAGTTTGCAGTGACTTGCACTGGGCCCACTTATTTTTATAGCTGGACTCAAAAAAGTGAATACCATCAATTGGCTGTGTCAGAGTAAGCGCTTCATATCTCACCCTTTTGACAAGAATTCTTCCTTTGGCATATTAGTGGCAAGAGACAGCAAAAATAAATTAGCTTTATGTGGAACATGCCTTTGCTGCCTGTTGGTCTCGTTGAACCAAAAAAAAGGAACAAGAACAACAGTCCTTCACTGTGCTCTCTTCTTAATCATCTTCTATTTTTTTCTTGCAGTGCACTGAAAGATTGTAGGCTACAGCTTAAATGCATTTGTACCCCCCCCACCCCATTCGAAGTTCTCAGCTCTTGTGTCCTTATATTTTTTCCTTTCCCTCACTTGCTTTTGTCTTCTGTTTTGTTACCTGATTGATTCCTGGACCGCACCACCCCTCATCTACAGTAAGTGAAGACTGTTCTTAGATTGAGTATCTGTACATTTTTGTTTCTTTTGGTGGTGTTTTAGAAAAGCAGAAATAGTGTGAGTATAGATCTACGCTTAGAAGTTGTTCTATTTTTTACTAGTAAACAAAAATCAATATCACAAAGTGCCTTAAATGCATTTTGGTCCTAATGGCCTGTATGTTTCTCATCTGAGTGTGAAAGGGGCACAACTTGAGCGTCATGTTAGGCAGTCCCATCAGCATCGACTCGTGCACTCCGTGTACTTTTCTGTCAGTACACCTTTCATGTGCCAAGTACAGCTTCCTTTTTCTTTTAAGAGCAATCTAAACGTATCGAGGCAAAGATTCAGTAACATGCTGGTAAAAGTCAAGAGTCACAAAATGCTTATTTTTTCCCCCGTGTGTGTGTGTGTGTGTGTGTGTGTGTGTGTGTGTGTGTGTGTGTGTGTGTGTGTGTGTGCGCGTGTGTGAGAGCACCCAATCCAATCTCATTCTCAGTCTGTGAAAATTGTCCAAATAAGAAAAGTAAAAATGAGCAAAAATAGAATCAGTATGAGATGACATGCTCTTCCTGACACATTAACCTGGAGAATATTGATGAAAGGTAAGAGAAAGCCACAGCGCAGCCACTGAATCTTAATAATCTCACTTATTTTGTACTAAGGTTTAGTCACCTCAAAATTACATTTTTGCATTTTCATTATTTGCTGATGATACACTCCTTTTGGAGCCATCAAACTCAGATTTCCATGGTGCCTTTAGTTTTACCTGAAATACTTTCATACTTTAACCGCAGTCATATTTTATTAAAAATCTTACCTTATAAGCAGAGTGATGTCTACAACACCACCAAACTCTGAAAATACTGTTAATTAATTGAGATTAAATAAACCACCTGTGTTATATGCCACTGTACGTATATAACATGATGCAAATGTAGTGGAATGTTGTCTTTGACTGATAACCTGTGGACCCCCCCCCAGCTTTTTATTAGTTTTGTTTCACTTTATCTTCACTATGAGTTCAGTAAAATATTATGACAAAATGAAGACCTCAGATAGCTGCATTCGACTTCCCTTCCATTTTAGTTGAGGCTATATTATTTAATAATTTCTCGCAATTTAAGTGCGTGTGTGTGTGTGTGTGTGTGTGTGTGTGTGTGTGTGTGTGTGTGTGGTCAAGGGAGGAGTCGGGCNGGGGGGGTCGTCATAATGCATGCTTGTCTTTTGATGGCTGTGCCTCTTTTTTTTTTTAGTTGAGCTGAACATTTATCCAGCTGCGCTCTCATCAACTGCCACTGTTTCTTATAGTTAGTAGATTCAAAGACATGGAGTCCATATCCAGTGATGAGTTAATAGTGTGTACATGCATGTCATCTAAAGTACACTGCTTGGCATTATTTTAATTGCCTCCCATGTGACGAGAGTCAAAAGTAGGTTTACTGGGTATTCTTTACAGTCAGCCTGAGATACTGGACTGATAAAATATCTGCTACATAGTATTAAAACAGAACAGAATATGAAATGCAACACAATAATTAAATTCAACCAAACTGGCAAACTTCCACTGACAGACATTTGTGATTATAATTCATATTGATGATGAATTTGAGAAAATGCAAGGGTTTTGAAAGCTCGGTGTTGCACAAACAGTCAGATCATTAAAAGCTTTAATTGTGTGGCTCTGTTAATGAGCCACTATTTTCCACTTTAAAATTTGACTTATAGGATGGGTGGCCATGAATGTTTGTACATCTACTTTTTTCATCACATGACTTTCCTTCTAGGACAATCACAAGATTTCCTTTTGAGTTTCCTCTTCATTATCTGAGTAATGATTTGATGGACTGCCATGAAATTTGGTTCAGATATTCTGAAATTTTCTCTGACATGCGAGAAAGTGAAAAAGTCAACCAGCGGATCTTTTTGATTACCCGGGGAAGCACAGCTGCCTCAGGTAAGCTGTTACCTACAACTCAGTTTCAAATATAAGAAAAGCTGATTGTCATGCCAAATTGATCTTGCAATTAATACACTAGAATTGTAACAGATGACATACCTGTAACGATCGGTAGGCAGGAACAGGTAAACCTGAATGACACCAGAGCCTGTGTTAAAATTGAAAAAGAAAAACTCTACTTGAGGCAAAAAGTGTCGGTACCTGGGTTATCAGTTGAACCATGCAAAGATAACCAGAGGGAGACGGCAGGCACGTTACGTATGAAGACATCTACAAGACGGGTTCTATAAGCAGCGCTGGATCAGACATCGCCTAAGACTGATCCAGTTGTGTGGGTGCAACAGCTCATATCGCATTCTGCTCTAGAAACATGTCAGTGACATTTATAGCAGTGCTTCTTCATTTGTAATGTAGAGATAACAATCAGTTTCACGGGAAACACAGGTCAGATCACACCTTTACCTGGGTGAGAATTTCATTTTGATGACAGGTTTATGAATAAAAACAGCAGGTAGTGACACTATACTTTTCCCCCTCTATAATATCTTACATTACTGAATCCTGCTTCCATGCCGGGTGCCATTTAGATTTGACTCGAGAAATATTTCAAATGGTGATGAATCGCTGCAGAGTGTATCAGTTCCAGTGCAGATGGAGAGAGACAGTGAAGAAAGCAGAGGAGAGACAGAGGAAAACAGCGAAAGAACAAGGGGATTCTCAGATGCAGGTGTATTTATAGCTGGAAAAGGAGATTCACGCACGCACGCGCGCACACACACACACACACACACACACACACACACACAGGAGGCTATCCTAGTCCTACTGTTAAATAATGCAACTGCTTTGCGATCTGAGGGACTCCTATTATATTAAGTGTGTGTGTGTGTATGTGCATGTTAGGAAGCTTATACATGTACACGTGTCACTGGAAGACACAAGCCCTCCACATCACTGCTCTTTACTTTCTGGTAAAGTGTGTGCGTGTGTGTGTGTGTGCTCTGCTTTCTGACAAAGATCATTAAATACAAGTCTGCGACTCTCTGACATTATTGTTTCTGTTTTGCATTTGCTGGTGTGTGCTTGCGTAGTGTTTTGCCAATTGTTTGTAATTATCTGTGCCCCTTTATGTGCCTCTCCTCATTGTATTTGTATTAGAAAAATGTTTTGAAGTGTTCCGCCACCAAACTTGTGAGGCCTCTTGTGTCCAATTAGGCAGCTTGTTTAAGCCGCCGTCGTCACATGGTTCCCTCTCTTGGCATCCCTCTTCTCCTTCATCCCCGCATCCCACTGTCCCTTCATCTGTCCGTCCTGCAGTCTGAGAATAAGAGAAGGAAATAAATGAATGTCAGTCATGTGGTGTCACAATAACTGTATGTTTTGGTCCCTCTGAAGGATGTGCCTCAGGTTATAGCATGCAAACTGTTGGATCCTAGACTTGGCTTTGGCTGGTTGCACCATAATAAATCACTATAGAGCCAACCACCCACACATACACACTTTTACCCTTTTTTCACTTTGCTCTGACATTTGAGAGAATGACAGAAGGACAAAAAGAGAGGATGAGAGGCCAGAGTGAGAGAAGGCATCAGATTCTCTGCTTACCTTCTTAACTAGGCAGCGGATCTGTCTCCAGGAGAAGCCACGACACTGATAGCAGGTTGGGTCCCTGCCAGCTGGCAGAGGTGCACACATGCACACACACACAGACATGCACAAAACCACACACAAAGTGCTCCTTCTCCTAGGGTGCACTGAGACATTTTTTGACCTTGGTAGGGGCAGCAAACTGTACAGCCCTAACAAGGCCACAAACGCACGTAGCCACCTGTTCTCGTGTAGAAAGCGTTCCATGTCACTGAGCTGTTATGAATTCACCATGACTATTTGTGAGTGTCTTAATGAGCATTAAGGGAAAAGAGAGAGTGTTAAATCATCACCAATTCTCTTCTTCACTGCTGAGATAAACAACTGGAAAAATACTGTTTCTCAGTGTGCATTTGAATGTTTAAGCCACAGAACTGTCTAAAATGCTAATTGATTCTGCTACACAGCGGCATTAACGAAGCAAAATGTTATGCAGAGATATTTCTGTAATTACAGGTGTTTAAGTTTTTCAGCTGGATTAATTCTTCCCGAGTACATAACATTTACGTTCGTCACATAGATTCAAATACACACAAAGTCACTTGGATGGCAAACTGCAGGAAGTGTGCATTTCTGTGCAGGTATGAGAGAGGCATAGACGACGTGGGTGTCTGTGTGCGTGTGTGTCTGTGTGTGTGTGCGCGCGTGCGTGCGCTACGTTTTCTGCCAAACAGATGTTCATCAGCATTTCAGAGTGTTCCTGTGAAGCCATTAGACTACATTACCAAGAACACACTAATTACGAAGGTGCATGGGGAACTGAGGGAAAGCAGGCAGCACACACATACACAGAGACTCACACATCCAGTAACACACAGTCAGACAAATGTGGCACCTTCACACCTAGTGAATAAAAAAACAAAACGACTTTAAAACAAACATTGCAATTTTAAAATCCAATAAAAGCAGACACTATGTACCTACTAAATGCAAAACAGATGCACATATATATAAAACAAATATGTTACAGCTATATGTTAGTAAGTTTTTCATTGCTTCTTCTTCCCTTTTTATATGTATTTTATGGGTTTGGTGCTGTTCAATATTTATGGATCCTCCTGAAGGCCTGTATGTTGTTCAGTGTCCTTCCTTCCCTCTTTCTTTCATGCCATTTCATGCCATGCTGTCTCCCTCTATCACCTTTCTGGGGGAGGTGAATCTTCCTGCTCCAGTGAGGCCTGTCTGGAGGTGGGTCTCTCAATCAGTACCTGGCACAGCCTCCAACTGTGCACCTGTTTTCCATTAGCTCACAAGCCTTTCATGTATTTAAGGACTGGTTAATTCACCCATTATTCACCAGATCATACAGATACTTAAGTGGTAAACGTCCGGCTCTAGTTTAGTGCCTTTCATGTGCTTACTTAATCCTCCCTAGCTCTCCCACGGTGCATTGGCTGTATTCCCCCCGGCTGGTTCAGACCCTTGGTGCTTTCTGGATTTCCCCGCCTGTATCCCCGTAAGGAAAGAGACTCTGATTTGCCTGCCCACTCCAAACCGTTTCCTCACTGCACAGTCTCCCATCCACTTGGCGAGTCTGTCTTTTTTCGCTGTCATCTGTGTTTAATATTGAACTTTTGTAATAAACACCTTGAATGTGTGCCTGCCTCACCGTCTGCCTCGGAGTCCTCTAAATTGGTTAATTATGACATATAAAAGAGCTCCATGGAAGGTGCTCTTGCTTTGAGTTTGTTGTTATAAATTTGTTTATTAGAATATTATGATTACTCATTCTTTTTGTCCATGTTTGAATTGTGTTTTAGTGCATTTTTGCACATTTCTAAGCCTGTGGGCCACAAACACAGTAGGGTATGTATACTACATATATTGTACAGTACCAGTACATGCTATAATGCAGTGCGTTTCATCTGGTTTGTTGTAAAATGTTTATGTTTAGTATCCCAGAAGGTTTTTGTGTAATGTACAATATGTTTCAGTAGGTTTGGAGCAGTGATACATTCAGCTTGGTTTTTGTGGTGCTCTTTAACTTTTAGGCTTTGTGCTTACACTGAGGTTTGACGTGGTTGTGCGACTTTACTGATTTGATGGACAGTGGATTGTATTCAAGTGCAGATTTGGGGTTTATTGACATTATTTCCTTTACTTTGGTTTCTTAATATATTAAGAATGAAAACACACTCCATATATTTATCCATATATTTATCCATAAGATAACAGATTCACTTGTTTTAATGAAGTGCAGTCATTTTTCCAAATTAAATATGATTTTTTTTTAGGTTTCTATTTTTCCTCTATGTGTTTATTATATTTAAATCTTTAATTTTGTAAAAATTCTGGGACTCATTATATAAAAAATTGCTGTGTGGAGGTCTAAACAGTGAGTAATGCAACCATAACTGAGCAGCACAGTACTGTATAAAACATATTCCATGTTGAGAGTTTTAATTTTTGGTGAAATTTAAAGAACATTTTATGATCAAACCACCCAGAAAATTAATTTTTTAGACTTTTTCATTTTAACATTTATGTTCATCTTAACCTCTGCATTTATGAAACAGTTTCCAAACATTAAAAACTTGCTTGCTTTTATGACCAACGACTTTAAATTAAACATTTTTTTAAAAATGTCCTTCAATCATACTAAAAACTCTTATTTTAATTTGACCAAAATTTAGATAAGAAATTAAATCTGCAAAAAGCATACTTTTAAATTATTTTGACAGTGCAGACATCATTTTAAACTCAAGGTAAAGAATTGTGTTTAAGTGGGAGCAAAGCCAAGAATCACTTTGCTTCCTGATTCCATAATTATATATATATATTTTTGAATGAAAACTCCCTGCTGTATAGTACTTAATCACATGCTTCATTAAAGTTAACCAAATAGAATGACTCACTCTAATACCACATTGCTCCCTTTACAATCACAAAAAGTCATTCATGTCAGTCTTTTATCTGTATTTTTTTTTCTAAATGTATTAATAATTATTGTTGTATATTATGTTTAGTGTTCAACATAACCCACTGTAACCACTCACTATAACAAAATGGTCTTCAGAGTAATCTGTAACATGTTGGGTTATTGCAGAGTGATCACACCTCTCTGTGGCTTTTGTGGGAATTTTTCAGCTGAAGCTCTTTTGATTCTAGACATACAAAAGACATGTAAAGCATCCATTGGCTTTGGGAAGTTACGATTCCTGTTTCGTTTTCTCCAGATGTGTCCAAAGCCACTAAATTATTATTATTATTTTTTTTTTTTTTACAAGAGAGTAAGCTCTTCTGCCTTCCATAGATAGGCTATGTGGCATTGGACCTGGAAAGGTACTTATAGATGCAGGGTAGAAGTTGTTTGGGTAATTGCATATATAAGATTCCCTCATCAGTCCTAACATTTTGTGCAGCCGCTAATTAGAGATATTTTGCCTCCTGTGCCTCTCGATGTCATTTCCATGTTCTTGCTGTGCTTTGAAATGATCTCATTCATGACTGACACACAAACAAATTCCTCATCATTGGTAGCCTCAGGTACATCTTAATTTGCATACCTTCAAATATGAAAGAAAATGTTGCTTTGAGTGAAAATTGTAACCAGCAGGTTACTTTGCAAATAAGCAAAGCAGACACACTTCTGCATTTTTATTTCTGGGTTTAGACACTGACACACGAGGCAACACTTTCACTGTGAAGTGACAGAGATTGCAACATTCCACAGTATAATTTTCAAATCAGATTCATTATAGTTGGTGTAATATAGCCTCATTAAGGGGTCAAGTTTTCAGATGACTACAGATTATTGCAAATTTTTTTGTACAAATGTCATATACAAAGTATACACAGTTTACCAGTTAATCTGGCTTCCTTTTTCTGTGGTGTGGGGTTATTCTAAATGTAAAAATATAATATGCAGTACTACGAATTAGGACAGATGTATGTGAAAAGGCACGCACTAGTTTGTTACCTGCTGATTGTAAAAACAAAAGAAAAAAGGAATCGCGAATGTACAAAATGCAGCTGTGAGACTGGAAAATAAGATGTGACTATTTATCAGGAGTGCTGATGGTGGTTGGAATGGAAAGTGTGATCGTAGTTAGGATGGAAGGTGTGAGGGAGATTGTCTGACCATTTCTTTAACATTCTACAGCTAACAATCCAGCATTCACACCTATTTTATGCAGCAATTGGCAAGGTGTTGAGTTGCAAAAAGAGGCAGAGTTTGAATTTCTCCCTTAAGCTCTGGTTTTTAATAATTTACAAAAGTATTTCTGTTATTTTGTACATGAACGACCAAGTGCAACATTCTGAATGCCTTCCAGGTGAAACTGTCTAAAAAATATGTGCTCTCATCTCCATATTTAAATGATTGTATCGTCTTGTTTCTGTCTGTGACTGCCATGGCTGTTCAGAAGAACTATAAACTCTTTTTGCATATAAACTAGATGCTGTGGAGCATATCCTGGCCTTAAGCGTAAGTGGCTGAACTTATGTACATATCTAAGATGCACAGCAACATTAGCATTTAGTGATGTTTCTGGCCACCTGTCTTGGTTTTAGCTTGATGGGATTCTTACTAAAAATATATATATCTCTAAAGCTTCTGCTGCTCAGTGCTACACTGTGTTCACTAAAACTACAGTCACACAGGCCTAGAGACTTGTTAGCAACCACCTCACAACCACCTGGCAACCATTGGTCGGTAGGGAAAAATATATATTTTCCAAAGGGTTGCAGATGGTTATTAGCAGTTGCTACAGTGGTGTGAAAAAGTGTTTGCCTCCTTCCTCATTTCCTGTTTTTTTGCATGTTTGTCACACTTAAGTGTTTCGGAACATCAAACCAATTTAAACAATAGTCAAGGACAACACAAGTAAACACAAAATGCAAGTTGTAAATGAAGGTGTTTATTAGTAAAGGTGAAAAAAAATCCAAACCATCAGGGCCCTGTGTGAAAAAGTGATTGCCCCC
>JASGAU010410817.1:5414-24499 GCA_030220045.1 Australoheros facetus | reverse complement strand
CACACACACACACACACACACACACACACACACACACACACACACACACACACACACACACACACACACACACACACACACACACACACACACACTCACATTGTGTTCCCCCTCTGTAGAGCGCACTTCATAGGTGTAAGCCAGCAGGATGTCCACAAGGCTCAGCCACGCTTGGTGACGAGACGTCTTGTCCAGCAGGTAGGAGCGGTTGGCGAATTTCCTCAGCTGCTCTTTCTCGTCATCGGTGAACGGTACAGCTGCACGAGAGAAAGGATTTTACAGTAAAAACAACCAATGACTCTAGTTTTTAATGCACACACAAAAGAATCCACCTGTAAGTGTGAGAAGAGGTCACAGTGGTTAGGCTCCTTTTCACAGGTGAGCTCCCGACGTATTGTCGGTAAATGACTTTACAAACAGTCCACACAGCCAACACATCATTTAGCAAAGCTTCACAGCCACAAGTTAAAGACGCAAATTAACGACTTTCGTGTCAAATACATATTGAAACCAGCGTGTATTGAGGTGAGGCACATAGTTTCACTGCAGGGATAAACAGCTTAATAAAAATAGGTTTAGCACAATAAGTCTTTAAGATTATGTCCACGCTAAGCCGGACAAATACGAGCTGCATGCCGTTTTGCTAACCTCATGTTTTAGTTTGAACAGACAAAAGAGCGCTTCTGAATTACAACGAGCCATGAGTTAGGGTTAAACGGGGACAGATTTGTGACCAGTCCTGTTTTATGTGAGAATAAAATACCTGGTGTATACTGGGTATAAATCTCATACTACCACACATCCGTAATCATTGTTGAAATACAACTAGTACAGCAATTGAAATGACAGATTACAGCCCAGTTGTAAATTAAAACTCAAGTATGCTTCATCAGAGTCATTTAGTCACACGATGCTGGATTAGACATCCTTTTTGTGGAGTGTGTGTGTGTTTGTTTTAAGGAAAACAATCTTTAGGTCCATTTTCTTTTAAACTGAGGCTAAGACACAAAGATTCTCCACCTCCTCAAATCCCACAATCCACACAAACAAATGACTGCATCAGATGGATGTTCCTCTCTCTGTTTTACACCGTGCCACTAAAGTGGCTGTACACATCCTTACAAGAACTTTTATTCAAATCAATTATAGTCTATTTTACTGAAGAACTGTTCGCACTGTCACCTCACAACGAGAAGCGTGTTGGTTCAACCCTTCCTGGGCTGAACCACACACCTTTCTGTGCTCAGTTTGCATGTTCTCCCTGTAATTGTATGGCTTTTGCTCTGGTGTTTAAATGTGACAAAGTGCTGTGTGAACGTGGCTTGTAGTGTAAATTGCTCTGAGCGTGTAGTAACACTAGAAAAGTGCTACAGAAATGTCAGTGCACATACACTAATGAAAATGAACACCAGAGTAAATATATAAAAAATACTTCATGCTCAATTATCTGCCGTTTGTTTCTTACAACAATTTTACAATCCTAGGATGGGAATTATAGCACCCTACATCACAATGGTCTCCTTACTGCAAACTGACACACAGTTGTGTCTTGTTGCATATATAAGGGAAGAATAAGAAGAAACTTTCCAATTTTTTTCATACTGTGAAAAACAAACTGAAGGTTTGCACAGCGTTTCCACACACTGCTTTTGACTGGAGTCCAATGCATGGCTGTGGTGTAGTTGCTGATTAAATTCCGTGTTGAGGAGCAGAAGCAAAATAAGACAAATAGTCCCACATTAAATAAGCTAAATTAGCAGAGCCACTGTTATTAGTGCTGCGTGTGTTTCAAAGCTGAACAGCTTTGCATTAAGAAAATTTAGAGGTCTGTAATGTGAAAATATCTCAAACCCTCGGCTTCCTTTCTCTCTGCAAATTCACTAACTGTTGCCTTTTGAAAGAGACATCTGCTCAATGGGGATCTGTGGCAAGCCTAATGGGGCGACACAAACAGACTTCAATCCCATTTAAGCGATCTGCGATCATTCAGTATTGAAAGGCACGCTGAATGTCTGCAGCGATGTGCTGTAACTCAACTGCCTTTTTTTTTTTTCTCCTCTCCTCCAAGCAGCTTATTAAACAGCTGAAAGCAATTCCTCTCTCTGCATGAGAAAAGGAGAGTCCCTGCTCTGAGCCCCTGATGTGCAAGGTGTGCGCTGGCTAGAGCAAACACACACACACACACACACACACACACACACACACACACACACACACACACACACACACACACACACACACATATATATTTATATACAGGCAGTGCTTCAGGGTGATCTCTCTGGCTGCAGTGGGAATTTGGCTGTGCTGCGAAGGAGATTCCTGCTGCATTACGTCAGGTTTTAGCTCCCTACAGACACTACCTGAGTCCCTCGTCAGTGCAGCTGCAGAGGGAGAGTTCAGACACAAAGATCTGCATGCACGTGCACCCCCACTCTTCTTCAAACATAGCAACACAGGCACTGAGATAAGGGGAGAAGCTATAAATATAAAACACCAAAGTGACTCACTTGCTTAAGTAACAGCTATCTAAGCGAATGCGCATCCATGTCGCTCAGACACACACGCACGCACGCACGCACGCGAACACACACACACACACACACACACACACACACACACACACACGGACGCAAATGCCAGGATGCATAAGCACTTGAGGAAAACAAAGCACCCTCTCTCTCCTTCAGCACAGACACAGCAGCTTCATGCAGCTGATATATTTTCTATTAACTCTGCATACCTGATTTACCCACTGCCACATTCATTCATCTCCACTATGGAGCCAGTCAATTCTAGTGGGCATTAGCACACACCCTATGAGGGCCTCTGCTGATTGCAAATTAATTTCTGACCTAAATCCTCCTGCTGGAACGGAAGCCTGGCTCGTCACTGCTCTCTACAGGTCCAGATGGCCGGATGGCATGGAGCAAATATGCTTGGTCAAAATACTGCTGAGGGCTGGAAAATGCTCCCAGAATCACACAAACGCTAGAGGTCAAAGTGTGACCACGCATAACAGAGTCGGTTAATTCTGCGCACAGACACTGTGATAATGTCAAGTATCGAATCAAAGGGACATTTAATGATCAGTCTGTTCAGACTTGAGTAGTGTTGCAGCCTAAATCAACACGAGACTATCTAAGCTGGTCACAGGTCAGATTTCTATACCCAGCCATAACAAAGAGTGTCAGGTAGAGAGAGGCAAAGCTGTCAGGAACATTTAGGCTGGACCGGTGCGTTAATGCAGGCCTCCAGTGGACAGCTGTGGCCTGTCAGTGCGCTGGCCCTGACACTGGAGAGCACAAAGGGGCCAGTTTCTACTTCATTAGCACTCGGGTCCACATCCATCTGTCAGGTGACATATATATCAGGCTTAGCAGAAGCGAGGGAAGGGAAGGGAAGGGAGGGGTGGATCTAGAAACCCAGATAGAGGAACTGTAGTTCTCCATTTGAAAAATATGGCAAACAGTTAAAATCATGAGCACGCTTTCAAGATTTGATGGCAAGCCGCTTAAATCTCCTGACCGACGCCATTCTTCACACTCGGCTGAGACTAATGCTATTCGAGCTGTCAATCAAGCCATTAAGTTTAATTTGGCCCATTTATCTACGCCCGGGCTCCCGACTGAGCCACTCCATCTCAGAATGCAGAATGAGGAGAGGGAGCCGGCGGAGCTACAGTGAACCGTAATGTTCGTCGGAGGCTAAACTCTAAGATGAAGCTAATGGCCTTTGCCTTGCTGACTGATGGCTGCTCGTCAGCGCTGGTAAAAGCACGACCACCAGCGCTGCCTCCAGCAACGCTGCTATCTGTTTAATCTAAATCCTCCCTTAAGCGTACAGCATCCATTCACTACACATAGGCTGTGGCCGTGAGCTGCAGTGAAAGCTCTGGAATTAGCAGGCTGTTAGGAAAGCTGGATGGCACAATTACAGAGTCTCTCAGAGCGCCGGGGTTCACAAGCTATCGCTCATGTGGAAGAGGCTGAACAAAGAAAGGAAACTGGGACCCTCCAGACAACAAGCAGCTCTTCTCAATCTAAACACAAGGCCCGTTAATGTAAACGGGTGGGAACTTATCAGAACGGAAAAAAAAATAATGCTTTAAATTAGTCAACAGGCAGCAGAGGGATGGAGTGATGAGGGAAGGTCCAAGTTCAATCCTTCATAATGACAAGAGTCTTTCCTGTTGAAGTGCCCTGAGGCACTTAAGCAGGGAGTGCAGAAAGCTAGCAGAGGTCCGTCCTTCCCTTAGAAAAGGGCACTGAAAAGACTTGTGTGTCCTTTAGGGTTCAATATACTGTCAGTGTCTGGCAAGCTCAGCAGTAAGACTTCTTCTCTCTCCGTTTCAATTCACAAAAGCATTTGGGGGACGATTTAAAGTACAGCAAACAGGAAAATGATCAGTAGGAGATTTCATTTGATCAAATCATAAACAATGCATGATTGCCCTCTTAATTTCTGAAACTTAATGCCACCTTCTGGTAGCATCCAGTAATTACTTTGTTGGCGTTCCAATAAATGTGAATCATTCATCAAGTTCTGTCACAGACTGTGTAAAATTGCTTTAAATAACGGAAGGTAAAGGTGCAAACTGAGGATGGGAAACCATTTTACATATGTAAAAATGCAGATGCAACTTGCCTCTGTTTACCATGCAAACCCATTACACCACACAATAAGCCATTACACTCAGGTATTAGGTCTTCCTGTTTCTCGGTCAGTGATACTGCGCTTTCAGTACTTCACTAAAATGCAATTGCAGGGCCAGTTTTAAAGTACTCAGATATTACTATGCAGAGTATTTTAGCTTAATGCACTTTTATACCTCGACTCTATCTCCTAGAGAAATGTTGTTCCTTTGAATTTCTGTTTATATGCCAACTTCAGTTTCCTTTTATCAGATGTATGAACCATACAACCATTGCCCAATTACAAAACACAGATGTCCAATCAGGACCAATCACCACAGACGTGTCAGTGGGAGTCACGGCTCTTCTAAAGTTGGTTCAATTTAAGCAGTTCTAAAAACTCAGGTGATGTCATATTTTACAATAAATCAAACATTGAAAGAAAAATGTAAACAAACCTGTGTTGTAGAAACCTCGCTACAGTAGATACAAACTTTGTGTGTGTCATCCCGCTACAATACTGATTACACATCTTAATGTATCAATAATAACATTTGAACATTATCCATTATAATATCATGCCAACAATAAATAGAATGAATGGTGTAAAGATTTAAATGATGACATAAACTCACCAGATTCCCCCTCTTGCTCTGTGGACGGACTCAGCTTTGTCCACCATGGCCTAAACTTCAGCAGCCCTTTTATTTCATCATCCTCAAACAAATCAGCCCTGCAATGACACGTGGATGTAAGTAAAAATAGCACAGGAATAAAGTGGATTTGTGTCAGAGATTTCCGGCCTCGTTAAACTCACAGGTAATGGTCAGAGGAGAAGGCGGATGCTTCTGCTTCCAGGCGCGCCTGCCTCCTCTCTGCTGCTGATGTTCCTTCTGGGTTCTTGATGTCGATCACGTCACTGAGCTCTTCCTGCCAGAACGTTCACAGCATACGGGAGTTAAAACAAAACAAAGAAACCTACAAGCGACCTTTACCCATGGGTCTTACCTGTAATCGGGCAAATACTCCAGACCTCTGATTGCCGAAGCCATATTTCTGCAGAGCTCTCAGCTCCTCCTCAGACTTCTCGGTGAAAATCTCCTGCTCAACCTGCCAATCAAAGTCTTCTTCGTCTTCATCTTCATTATCTCCCGCCCTTTGACTGCACTCTTTTGAAATGATAAAAAGCCACAATCATAGATCTACCCATGTGAATAAACTGAACACTGTCGAGACAAACAAGGTAAGCGGATGAATAAATGACTTACCAGGACTCACATCCTCCACCAGTGGTTTTGCTGAATGGGAGCCCTTTGGGGCGAGGAGACTTGTTAACATCTGAAGACCTTCAAAGTGCTCTCCCGGTGTCTCCTTAGGGACCCAAAGAGTGAAAAGACCTACAGCAACATAGCACATGAAGGGGACGGTTTTTAACCATTACACATCACATGTTTAATGTACTTAAGTACTTAATCTAATTACATATAATTTCTAATGGCATAATTAACTGAATGAAAGGGGCAGGTACCTGTGAGCAGAAAAACCTGAGTGGAGCGCTACAGTCAGAACAAGCACATTTTTTTCCCCCTGCAGTGGAAAGGCAGCCACTGCCCACACAGTCCAAAGTCTCCATACTTTAGATCACAAGAAATACACATCTCCAACAACAGCCTCCAGTCAGACACAAAAACTGTTTTTCAACCAACACTACTCCCTCCCCAGGGTGAGAGAGACTTTTCTGTACCTTAATTCAATGCTTTAAGATGTTTCAAGACCTGCACTTTACTTTGGGAAGAAGAAAAAAAAAAACATGAGAAGGAATGACCCGCAAAGATAGATAATTACCAATATTTACTTCCTTGCATGCATCTTATAACCTCTTAATCTGAGCACGTATGATGGGTGATGAGACAAACAAAGCTGTATTTAGATTTCACATGAAGGTGGGGTAATCCGACATCAGGATTTAGATGGTAGACGTTTTAAATGCGACACCATAATAACCATCATAGAAGATCATAGAGTGCTGTCTAACAACATCATACAGCATTAATCAGTTTAAATAATGGATTAGTGAAGTCACTGATTTCAAGCATGTTACACCAGGCCGGCCATCTGTCCATACCATGCCTCATACTTAAGGAGCTGCTTCACAGACCTGCTACTAAAACTAAATAGGCAATACAAGATTGATGATTTGAATGATTTGGCAACAACACAGAGATAATCTGATGGTTGCCTAAAGACCTCATAAACTTTCAATGCACCCAAGTGTTAGGGCTTTGAAGTGCTTTACAATGGAAGATGACTAATTGCTCGAATTGCAGGCCATGCAGAATGGAGAGCCCGGAAGAGGGAGCTTAATGATTGCTCATTATAAGTCTAAACAAGGACACTCATTAGCGGAGCTTTATTAGCAGATGTTACATGCTTATTTAGACACAGCGTGTTCACTGGGGCCATGCTGACAGACAGGCAACGAGGTGTCAGAGTCCATAAGGCAGATGTCTGCGTAAAGACGGCTTCATTATGACTGATTATGTGCAAGGGAAAGTCAAAGACAGACCGCAGTAACAGGAAGTAATCAACATCACGCTCAGTCATTATGATTTGCTCATTAAAGAGTTAAAGAAAATCCCACATGAGCTTCCACTCAGTGCAAAAGAGCTGCCTGCACTCTGTAATCATTATGACATTAAACGTGGCTCCAGCGTCCATTTAAATGAGATAAAAAATAACACGATCAGCTAAGGCTAATTTACAGTTTATTGATTGACTGAAGCATAAATTAAAGATGCCCCAAGGATCGGTCATAGACTGCAAGAATATCACCGATATTATGCAAACACAGCTGTACTTTTATTAGGATATGCCATGAAGTTTATGGAACAATGCAAATATGTTTACACTGTAATTTGCATCAAATGCATATGTACTATTAGTATGCTGTCAAAATCAGTATTCAACAGTAAAAAAAAAAACATTTCTTTTTACACCCATTAAACATCCTTATCCGATTTTAAATAAATGCATCTATCCATCCATTTTCCTAACACTTTATCCAATCCAGGGTCACTGAAAGGAGGAGCAGGGAGGAGAAGGGTGGACCCTATCCCAGCTGTCTTAGGGCAAGAGGTGAGGTACGCCTGCCAGATCATCGCACTGACAGACAGGCTCACATTCACACCTACAGCCAATTTAGAATCACCAATTAACCCAACATGCATGTCTCTGGGCTGTGGAAGGAAGCCCAGCAGGGACAACGTGCAAACTCCATACAGAAAGGATCCAGCCAGCCGGCAGGTTTGGACCGAGAACATTATTGCTGTGGATCTAGTTTTTCACCTAGCTAGATTACCAAGGTAACTTACACTGAGCACAGGGTTTAAAAATCAACTAAAGCACCACATCATTTGCATGTACATGACACGTGTAAATTGAGTTTACAGTTTCACAGCTATCATGATGTGCAGCCATCATGTATGAAACTAAAGCAGTCCAAGACCACATACCCACGCTCGAGCAATGGGAACACCAAGACACTGGCTCCAAATTGTTCATTTTTAATTAGAGCTGTATTTGGGAAGGTGAAATTTTATGGCATTGCACAAAAGTAAAGAACCCAGATCTGGATCAGCTCCAAAAGTTACACATAAGTTGGGCCAAGCCCCATTTCTGGTCAAATTTTTGAGTAATTTAAACTAGACTAAGAGGTCGAATAAATATATTAGAGAGTAGTGAAAGGATGTGTAAAAAAAAACCCTTTTATGTAAGTGCGCTCACATTTTGAAGCAGAAACAAAGGAATCTCATCACATTCTGGATTAACAAAGGAAGTCGTGTTACCAATTATGTCTGTAATGGAATATTTTAAGACTCTACTTCTCTGTGTCAAGCTGACCTTATTGAATGAAAAGCTCCATTATTCTGTCTCCATCTAATCTTTCAGATATACCGCATGCTGATGTACAAGCCGTCTTTTGCACACAATGTTCTGAATATATTCTGTGACCATGGCAAATAGATAACAACAATCCCTCTTTGTCAAAAACATGCAGACTGCTGTCATACTGTCTGTACTATCTGCCCATTTTTCAAAAGTAAATAAAACTTAAAGAAAAGTTGTTTATTTTATTCCCAGTGGAAAAAAAAAAAAAATCAAATCATCTCTCCTTCCTAATCTCCACCTCATCCTCTTTGTCCTCACCTCAAGCCTCATATCCTGAACTGAAGTCAGGGCTCTAACGCACAAAAACGTGCATAACCATGTTTATTTATTCCTGATATAGTTGCAGGTACTTATTGTCAGCAGATTAGGACATGCAGCCCTCCCATCTCCGGACTGCTGACAACGAGCCAGCTAAACAGCATCTGCTTATAAGCTAACATTATGCCAGCTAATGTTAGGCTTGCATGCCCTTTTTAAAAAAAAAAAAACTTTCCCTCTGATAAGCAGTTTGATTACATTTTCACATCATATGAGAATTTATTTGCCAAGTGTCAAAGAGTTAGATCAAGTTCAATGACTTTCATTTCATTTACACCTGCTAACAGCAGCTAACAGCGGCAAAAACAGTAGCGCTTACCGACAGAAAAGTTCAGGATATCCTCAGCAACTCGCTCTGTATCGCTGTCATCAGACAGAAGTGAGCTTCGCTGACTCATATCAAACTCCTTTCACACAGTTTTACAGCCTCCTCCAGAGTAAACCGACATGGACACCCGGCATATTGAACGGTGGCCAGAGTTTTTGTCCTTCAGCGGCCACCGTAGGTAGGATTATACACTTAAATTGGGAGCAGTAAGAAAACTGAATTCAGTTGACTGCAATCTACTGACACCTAGTGGTGAGATTTTACTCACTGTACCTTTAAGATCTGTTAGCAATACCGATACAGCGTCATTGTTTATTTTAAAATCTTTAAAGGGCCTTAAATCTTATAGATGTTGCCTGATAAGAAAATCTATCAAGAAAAATCCCTTTTTGAAGCAAAATTTTTTGCTATTCACCACAGTTTATGGTCTTAACTTTAGACTGTGGACTGTATACAGTCTAGGCGACCTGTACAGGGTGTACCCTGCCTCTCGCCCTGAAAGGATAAGCAGAAGAAACTGGATGGATGGTTAAGACCACAGACTGTATATAGAGTAGACCTGGTATAAAGCAGAGAATAATGCAGGTAACTGTCAGGAGAATTCACAGCCAGCAAGGCATCCTACCTACCTCACTGTGATATTAAATGGGATACTAATTTTAGATAGTACATTTTTAGCCTGTTTTTCACTTACTAGAAAAAGGCACTCTGCCTCCTTAGAGTGCCTTTAAGAACAACTAAACACTGAATAATAGTCTCCACCTTTCACTCAAAGCATCCACATCTTTAATTATGCAAACTTTAGGCTTTAATTAAATGTAAACCGTTGAGTTAAATAACAATTCACACATCGCCAAAAAAAAGGAAAAAAATAGAGAAATTAGCTACAGAGGGCAACACCATTTTTCTACCAGACTACAAACATGATTATTTCTGCTGTGAAGGCATTTTAACATGGGAAAACCTTGGGGATTGACTCCATGGACTCTATGGCGGGACCCTAGATGCTCCATGGAGTCCTTTGGGGCAATCTTCAAAGAGCCATTACAGCAACCTTTCGGCAACTTTGATGTGGGCACATACCATTTTTGGTGATGTTTTTTTTTTTTTTTTTTTTATTTCATTTATTTCGAACAATCAAAATTAAAAACAAAGAAAATAAACGTATAGGAAAATAAAACATGTACATATCTATTTATGCATATGTACATATACATATAAGTTTTAGACAGTTTAGGTTTTTAGATCCTTATCCATCCACCCATAAAAGTAGGGAAGCAGTTGGTTGGCCACAAACAAATTCTGCAGCATGATAATGCACCCGAACACACAGCCAGGGTCATACAAAAAGAAAAAGGAGTCCTGCAATAAATGAATGTGGACGATAGGATAGTGGCAGGTTCTCCAAAGTGCTTGAAACAGCCTAGCTATTAAGTATATGTACCAAATACTGATTTCTGTTACAAAATTTTTGAGACCTTAAAATTTGAACAGTAATGTTACCACAGTGTCCCAGGGACCTGTGTTTCATGCCATAAGTCTCTCCTTCACCCTACACCTCTGTCTGTATTGTCACTGTAACCATCCAAAAGGTAAGAACTGCTCCTCACAGCTCAGATTCAGCTCAGTATTCTCAGGGATTCATTTGTATATGGTAACTTAACATGCTCTGTAAGTCATGCTCATGTAAAGAAGCTAAAGACATGCATCAGCTGAAACATCCAAGCATTTCATTAAAGTTGTACTGTTTTGTGCATCGCGCATATGTTGTAATTGTGTAATAATGCAACCTACCTTTATCTATGTCAAACTTTGCCTTTTCCCTTCCATCCTCTACAATTCTTCCAGGAAGAGTTAACCTGAAAATAAAATATTACATCACTATTAAGATCAATACAATCACAAAATATAAATATATTGTGAATGCTAATTTAAGCCCAGTGGAGGTGGTGCCAATTGAAACCGTTAAATAAGTATGTGCATACTGATAGACTCACCTAAGAAAGTAGGGCTTTGCATAAAACTTGAAATCTGTTCCATCAACGTAAAGGTCAAACTCTGATGTTCTGGTGTAGGGCACGCGGATGCTGAGGATCAGGTAGTCAGGCTCTTGGCTCAGCTCAAACGCAGGAGTTATCATCTTGAATGATGATGTAACCTGCAGCATTAATGACAGGCGGACTCAGGTTCAGCTACACTGTATATAGGAATGCAATCCACAGCAGTCTACCCGGCAGTAATAACACGGGGCAGCTGACTATAGCATGCCACCTGGTGGATGACTCTATTAAATGTTACTGACCACGTAATCAGCAGACATGCCTCCCACTGGCAGTGAAAACTATCAGCAGATCTTGTGTCAAACATGACGGTCAATTTCTTGTGTCTTTTGTAACTTATAAAATGTGTCTTTATGATGGCTTAATACCAGCTTTTAACTCCTCCTTTATGTTTGCACTTGCCTAAACACGCATCATACCAAACCGCATTAAAAAATCTGGACATTTAAATTGGTAATGCTTTTTAACAAATACGTGAGATCTCTAAAATTTGCCTTAACATGGTTTCCAAACTGCAATGACCTATAATTATCTCCGGCATACCCGTCATCTCCCAAAGCGAAAATAATTTCTTAATAATTTTAGGAAATATCATTAACGTGACGTTACAGCAGTCTCGCGAAGATCCAACAGCAAAAAGTAGGTCTGGGTCTGTACGTACACTGTATACAAACTCCTCAAAGCCTAAAATTTATTTAAAATTCTGCTATTTATTGGCCTTTCAACAGCCGGAATTTAACCACACACCATAACAATTACGCGACATTAAGTGCTAGCTAATGAGCCAAGCGCATGTGTCGATAATCTTTATGACAAACGAATTTACTTGATTTTTAAACGGAGCTCCGTTTGTGGTTAGCTCGCTATTAGCCTGTAAGCAAGCTAACACATGTGTCGGGCTACCGTAGCACAGTATTCGCTTTAACACTACTTTTATTCTACTGTATGTAGCGGTGATTGACTCTGAGACATTTAAGCAATCGCTGAAACTGCGCACGTTGGGGGAAAAAGTTAACATGAAGCCACACTCACCCAAAATACCGTGACTTATCCCGAAAAGCTGCGCTGACTGCTCTTTGATGTAGCGTCCATCTTTTACCGTAATACGTGGTGAAAAACGGCAGTAAAATATGCTGATATAAAAAGAAACCACTGAAGTACAATCAGGGTAAGCAATTGAAATGAAAAATCTAAAGTTTTGGCTGTAACAGTAATTAAAATATTGAAAAAATGTATTTGTCTATTAATATGATATATGCTGATATGGAGTACAATAACGAAATTTAGCTGCTTTTGATGCTTTAATAAAAATTGGTGATTATTTTTTAATAATATAGCAGCTTCACTGGTGCACATGCCTATCTATGGGTGTACCTAAATTCGAAGGCCCACACTGAAACTTTTTTTTCTGTAATCACTCGATTCTCTTAATTTTGGCCATGATGAAAGCACTTCCAGTGTAAGTGGTGTGGAACAAAAAGCCACATCTATGTATTCCTAAGTCAGTATTTTCAGAAGATCATTTTTTATTTGTCCTCTTCTGTCCCTGATCATCTGACACACACAGGTAGAACCTGTACATTTAGTTAAGTGTGCTTTAAAATACTGAATCAGTGGAAGCCAAAGTCAAAGCCCCTGTATGATTTGACTGTTATTGATGGTTATAAATTAAATGTAAATCCAAGGGAGCACCATGATGTTTTAATGGAGTACTGAATCCTCAGTTTTAATGTAGCTCTTTTCTAGAGTCACTGCCTTATTAGCTATCCATGCATTTCTATGAAGTTACTTCCCTGGTCAAATCAACTGATAGTCTGACATCATATTATATAAAACAATAGTGATAATTGTTAGTCTACTTTATTCCTTAAGAGTTTAAAATTTGCATTAGCATTGCCTCATAAAGGTAGACGCTTTGTAACAACAAAATACTTGCTTTGCTTAAAAGCGCTGGCATAATAAAATACCCTCAGACTTTCAGATACTGCAGGTCTTGTAGCCTCGTGCGGCGGTAATACTGCAATCGTTACGGTAAGGCTGCAGAAGCCACGCCTCCGCTGTATAATCCTCCATGGACGATGAGAAGCAGCACTCCGCTCTCCATCATCTGCAGAAAAATGCGAGCGGGGAGCGGTAAGAAAATGTCAGCTCGCACTGCCCTCCCTCCGCCGCAGACATGAGCGGAGTCCCGACCGCCTCTTCCAGCCGCAACAAGTTGCTCTCGCCATGCGGATCCACTGCAAAGTAGTTGTGATCGCCTTGTGTTTTGGAGTTTTCTTACTTTTGTACTTTTTGGGGGGCAACGCCGCGGATGATCCGCTGTTGAAAGAAGTTGGAGAGGAGCCGGAGGAGGAGGATCGTAACTCCTCTACGTCGCCCTCCCAGCTCGGCCGCGATGTTGTTGCAAAGTTTGCGAGAAAATCACCCGCAGGAGTCGGCGTGCGTCCGGAAGAACCTGTCGGGGGACGAAAACACGGGAGAGCGGATAGTAGAGGGGCCAGCGTGAATGCAAAGAGGTGAGGGGAGTTGGTTTCCGTTTACGAGCCGATTTCCTCCGGGCTTTTCCTAAACACACGTCTCCTCTTTCTCATCCCCATCTTTCCTAGCCTCTGGGAAGTTTCAAAGAGAGTGTGTCGGGGTTTAATCATGCTTTGAGTCAGCCTTCCCCCACTCTATCAAACTGGCTACGTTGTGCTCAAGGACGCAGGCTTTACAATAGCCTGATCTGTCAGGAGACACCCCAACATGCATACGGGCATCTGCTTGGCTGCTTTAAATTTATTTATTTTTTAAAATATTAATATTATTTTCTAATTTCCCGTTTGTTTCACTGTGACTCACTCTGTTGCAGACATGAGTTCCTTAAATATCTGAAATATGACCACAGAGCCTGACCAAAAGGATTAAGTGGAAATCTTTTCAGTATTTGCAGAGAGAAGATCAAACAGTAGCACAGCGAGGTGATGAATTGTCACCTGAGCTCAACATCTGGATCGTTTGACCATTATTTGTGAATGCAGGGTATCCTCTCAGTGTTAAACGGGGCAAAAGGTCACCTTGAAAAGACACAAAGTGCAGTTAATAAAGGATGCTAATGCATGCAGAGCAGCCTGGGGTCCCATTTGGTTTCACTTGAGCACCAGTGAGATATTACTGGAAACAGAAACCCATCCTGTTGAATCCTGTCACGTTAAAGTCATGAAAAGCTTATCAGGTGTGATTTTTAGTTTTAGTTTGTAATAAAGAAGCTTCCACTAAGACAGATGACCCGATTAAGTCACCGTAGTGGCAGACTCTCAGATATGGTCTGTTGCTGTTTGTGTTCAAGAATGGAAGCCTTTTTTTTATTACGTCTTCCAGCTTTCTATTTTCATCCTTGCATTTCCTCCTGGCTTTGCATGCCAGCTGTGCCATAATGGCCACTATGAGGTACCCACACTGGCAGGCTGCTGTAATATGTATTCCACTCCATAGCCACGCTCAAGGTTGGGGACACTGTTCAGCAGATAAAAGCCATCAAGGCGTTACACCGTGAAAGGACCTTTGCGTCTTTGCAGAAACCACGCTCCTCTGTGTGTGCTGCGCGCTGATAAGGAAGATGGGGTGGAAGGGGGTCACCGGTGGCCATTAAACAAACACGAACAGGTTGGAAAATACTCGAGAGTGGCTGCTGCGATAGGGGAAGCACACCGAGCATCTCTGCCAAAAACATCTAAAAAACTTTGTTTTCTTTCATCGCTCAAGCTGAGAGTATCAGGCCAGAGGATTCACAAGCTTAGGGAGTAGTTTTCACGTGGCATACAGAGAAACTTTGCGGACTGTAACACTCTGAAAATGAATCATAGTCATACAAATGGAGAATTAAGCTGGAATTTTGACATTTCGTTCACCTGTTATTGCAACTGATTTAGGACGACACAGCAGCACTGTTATGTGTACATTTGTTCACGTCACGCAAACTGCCTTTTCAGTCCGCGCTTTATGACCTGCATCTTTCCCTCTCTTTGCAAATCTGAGCAGTTGAACAGATTTCCTGTGCAGCTTGCTTACTAGACAAACGTGCATGTTTTGTTTTGTTTTTTTCCTAATCGTGCAATTTCCTCTTGACACATCGCACTATTTCCTGTGGCCAGAAATAGTGAGGAACATCCCCCCACCCCTCCTCAGATCACGTGTCATTTATCATTTCAAACACACAACCCTTGCTTGGTCCACACTCCCAAAATTTAAGGTTTTGCTTCTTCTTTTTTAAAAAAAATTGTTTTAAACTGAACACGATTGGTTTGCAGACTGTAGTTTGAAGATGCCGCTTAGACTGAAAACCCCTGATTGGCTTTGTTACTATTTGACTCAAGCGATTGATCAGAAAATATCCTAATGTACAATCCCACCTTAATTAAACATGGAATTAATGGTTAGTTCCAGGGCCCGTGACTTATAATCCTTATCTCTAACTTTCACATTCCTTCACTCTGATGCCTTCATTACCTGCAGCCTGTGTTCCAGATGCTTTGTTGCACTGCATTAAGGCCTGAATCTGCAGGCTAAGATTGGTGTTGATACTTTGCGTCGAAACAAATCCCCTGCCCTGTCACTTCAAATATAGTTAAGCAGCATTCTTCCCAGTAAAGAAGTCACTGCCTCGCGGTGGCATTATGCAGAGCTATAAAAATGTCATCTTGCATGACTGAGCACTCGCTCAGCTCGGAGTGGTTTTTGAAATCTCCCTGCTTGCCTGTGTTGCCTGACGTGGCTGCAGAGGGTGCTTGTGTGAGTCTCATCAGGGGGGAGTTATGCCTCTCTCTTAGTTTGGCTAAGTCACTTTTAAATTTCCAGCGAATGAGTCATTAGGCAGAAAGATGAGAAGAAAAAAAAAAATTCCACATCTGTAAAGAGCTGGATTTGAAAGTCAAAGCTTTGAACTTGACACAAAAAAAAAAAGCCAATAAATGATTTATTGATAGAAGCATTTACTGAGCACTAAGCACATTAATTGATGTGCCAAAACGCAGAAACTTTGATCTGTTCGGATGGTTTACACTCGAAGATGCCAGGCATCTGCTTTGTATTTGCTTCTGCCTGTCTGACATTATAGATTATATTATATCTAAGAGTTCAAAACTGTTGGCCAACTCAAAGAAGCAATTTAAAGGTGTCAACTCGGGCATGCCCACTTTCATAGAAAGTCCTTTTATCTTTCAGTGTCAACCACACATTTGCATGTTTTTCATAACTGCATCTTGAGCGATTGTAAAACTGCCCTGTTGGTCCCATTTGCACGTGCCAAAGTATCAAAAACCGATTCTTGTGGTAGTTCCCGCTTTCACTTCATTTACAAAGGGTTTTTGAGCAGTAGGCGTGTACGATACGCAGGCAGGCAGGCTTGGCATAGGCACTTGTGCACAACAGACAAAGTAGACTGATGGCATTTGTGTGGTGCTTTTTTTTTGTGGCTTTTATCTCATATACCAATGTTTTCCCATAACTTATTGGTAAGTAGCAAAGGTCTCATATTTTAAATCTGAAGTTAAAGAAACAGTTCATGTATACTTATGGATATACAGAGGTTAACAGGTAGTCCAACTCCTCCAGGATGGCACATTAATATGTACCATTGCCAGAAGGTTTGCTGTGTCTCCCAGCACAGTCTCAAGAGCACGTAGGAGATTCCAGGAGACAGACAGTTACTCTAGGAGAGCCGGACAAGGCTGTAGAAGGTCATTAACCTATCAGCAAGACCCGTATCTGCTCCTTTGTGCAAGAGGGAACAGGATGGGCACTGCCAGAGCTACAACATGGCCTCCAGCAGGTCACTGGTGTGAATGTCTCTGACCAAACAGCCAGGGAGCCGGTGCACTCCTAGTGCCAGTCCCAAGCGAGGATAAATGGGGAGGGTTGCGTCAGGAAGGGCACCTGGTGTAAAATCTTGGCCAAATCAAACACGTGGATCATAAAGAATTAAGAAGAACAAGAAGAAGATTCAGTATGACCTGAAATAAGTGACTGAGCCCCTAAACTCAGGGTAGTGTTTACAGACATCAGTCCAAGGGCCATTTTCCCATAGACCCCTTATGGTTATTAGAAAGAATTCAGGTTTAAGACACTTGTGAGTTGGCTTCGCTTTTCAGACCCAGAATCTGTTTCCATCTTTTATGCTGTCTATGGGTAGGATCGACAGAGAAACTCACAATAAAATACTGAGGCATAATAACAATGACATCACCATACAGTGAATCTGCAGTGCTCAGTACACTGCAGAATGATCATCTGCAATACATAACATTACCTGAATACTCAAAAAAGAAAAAAATATCCCTAAAACTGCAAAAAGTAGTGATTATTTATGGAACTTATTGTGTGAATATGATTTTCATTCAATTTTAATAATGCATTATTCATCAAGGTGGCGCGGCGGCTGTGTGGAATTTGCATGTTCTCCCCCCGGTCTGCGTGGGTCCAAAGACATGCACTTAGGTTAATTAGGTGAGTTAGGTTAATTGGTGATTCTAAATTGCCCACAGGTGTGAGTGTGAATGGTTGTCTGTGTGTGTGTGTGTGTTAGCCCTGTGACAGACTGGTGACCTGTCTAGGCTGTACCCTGCCTCTGCCCCTATGACAGCGGGGATAGGCTCCTGCAAATGTACTGCATTTACTACACAGAAAAACTTGGTCAAGGGGATATGCTAATGGCAGCAGTTCTTTGTTGCTCAGGTATCTTTGCATCAGCCTCGCTGCTGAAGCTCTTGCTCGGTTTTAGTTCCTGGGAGTGAATTTCTTCAGGCGTTTTGGGACCGGACTGACACAGTGCACGTTTTGTTTTCTCACGTTCAGCTCAACCTGCTGATGAACGCAAGTGTGCAAGAGGGCAGCTGAAATGAACACATGAAGCACATGTGATCTGGGGTTTCAGGATTTCTTCTCCTTTCTCTCGTACCCGACATGAATAAAATGCAAGCAAAGAATCCGGATGATCCGCCTGAAGAAGCGGCTCCAGCACTCGTTGCTGTAAGGTCCTAACTTTATGTAGCTGAATTCTGCTTCTGGGACTCATCAGCTTTAACGATTTTAATATGCACTGCTTCAAACCAAAGTGAACATGTTGGCTAGAAGTCCACCAAATAACAGCGTTCCATCCTGATTAATTAAATCCCTTCGAGGTGTTCTCCAGTATAGTCTTTGCTCTGTCCTTGTACATTTTTCTTTGACATTATCTTTAAAGGTGCTGCCTTTTTCCCTCCTCGCATGATTTGAAAGGGTAGGGTAGGCAAAGGGTTCCTCTTGTGCTCACTATGCAGCCGGTAATGAATTTGAGTCCTTTTGTACCTCGTCTGTGGTTTTTGACTGCTTCCAGATGTGAGGAACAGTGCCATGACGCAAACCATCATGTGAGCAGCCCACGCTTTATGCAGCAAACACACAAAAAAAAAAAGCTTTTTTTGTTGTCATCCAATTTTTATGCAAAAAGCCTTTGATTTATTTTTGCATGACTAAGTGCAGCGCAGTTGCGTCCTTGTAGGAGATAGGGNGTGTGTTCAACAACCTTGACAGAACATCAGCCTTTGAAGCGTGGCAGACAGATTTCTCAGCACCTTCTCGTTTGTCCTAATCTGCAGTTCATCATTGTCCCTCAGCCATGCAGAAAACGAAGTGTCACGCTTGAAGACTGCCCCGCAACCCACCTGTCAAATTTCACTCTTCTCTCTTCCTATCCATTTTACGCTAGGCTACTGCTTCTTTCAGACCCAGAGGAAATGCATGTCTTCTAGTGCTGCAAAACCATTTTGCCTTCCTCAGTTC
>JASGAU010410816.1:0-15357 GCA_030220045.1 Australoheros facetus | reverse complement strand
GTGAGCGTAATCCGCTGTGTGGTGGGGTGACGTATTTACGCCATCAAATTAGCATATCACGATATAATTTATTTTCCCGGGCAAGAATTTTTTACCGGTATTATCGTGAATGATATGATATGGCCCACCCCTAATACATACCCTCACATTTTAAATCATTCATCTTCAACAAATCCATCAAATTCCTCATCTTCAGTGTCTGAGTTGAACAGTTGGGCCATTTCTGCAGTCAGTCTCATTGTTGTTACTGTTTTGTTTTGGTTGCGGCACACAGCAACTATTTAATTGTTAATAAAAGGGCAACTTTTGCTGGCAATCTCTGGCCATCTTCTTCAACGTCTTAACAGATGCTACAATATATTCTTTAGTAACAAACTGCCTTATAAACTTTCCTCTAAAATGCTACACAAATCTGTGACATTTTGACTTGACAGAATACTAATTCAAGATATCAGTAATGTCATTCTGACTAGTCAGAATGTTAATTGAAGATATCTTAAATAGAAAAGCCGTCTAATTCGAGGTATCTAATTCATTTGGAGATATCTTTAAGGGAATTTTGACTAGTCAAAATTACAGTTCTGGATATCTCTAATTTAGTTTTGTCTAATCATTTTTTGCTTTCAAGATATCTAGAATTTAATTTGCAGTACTCAAAACTATATGTCTCCTACCTAGAAATACATTTAAGATATCTTGAATTACTTTGTCATTTAAGATAGCTTTAATTAGTTTTATGACTAGTCAGAACAAAAAGCGAGATATCTCGATTTAATTTAATGACTAGTAATAATTTAATTGTAGACACCTGAAATATGTGTTTCAGATTCATTGTAGATACAGTATCTTGAATTGAAACCTCGATTCAACTCAATGGTGAATCTGACTTCACTTCTACTAGCCAGAATGTAATTAGAGATATCTCAAATAGGTATTTTGTCTACTCAAAATATCATTAGAAATATCTTAATTTACTAATAGGTCTAGTCATAAATCAATGGAGATTGTGGCCCTGCTGTTCGGAGTCGGCATGATGGTGCTGATTGCAGAGTACGAGTGAGGCTATGCAGAGCGGACAGACTTCTTACTGCATGAGGTGGGGATGGAGAGACGGGAGAAAAGAGGTCAAACGGTTCAAAAATGCAGGGATCATGAGGATTGTATCTGTCAAAGGTGTGTTTTCTTGTTTTGTTTATGAAGTTGAATTTTGGCAAAAAAAATACCACCGATGGATGGAAAATGGATATTTTATTGTCTAGTGTTTGTTTTTTGAAGCAGTTCATGTGCACATCCATGATTCGTGTCACTACTTTATGTTTTTTGAGAAGGATTGCGAGCACTTCTCCAATGTTAACACTTCTCTACTAAAGAAACTGACACCTGGAAAGAACAACATGAGTGGAAATATTTTTGAGGAGGAGAAGGGGAAGCAGGGCCTCCATCAAGCCAGGCGGGGCAGGAGGTGGACTCCTTCTGTACACCGGTCCCAGAATCCACTTGTCATCTTATGGACCATCCACCTGCAGTCTAACTACATGCTGAGCTGATAATAACTTGCCCTGAAAAGTTGTTTAAGTCAAGGACATTCTCCATCTGAACCCATATCTAATTCAATTCAATTTTATTTATATAGCGCCAAATCACAACAAACAGTCGCCTCATATCTGTTTAAGAAGTGACAGGTCCTCCATTTATTAATTGTGGGAGTGGCGCAGTGGCCTTGTAGCCGGAAGGTTGGAGGTTCGAGCCCCTGTCCCTGCACTGCGTTGCATCCTTGGGCAAAACACTTAAACCAAATTGACTAATGGTAGCGCTAGTGTCTGGCTGCATGACCTCAGATGCTCGTCTGAAACGATCATTTCGTTGTGTGCCTTGTGCGCACAATGACAATAAGTTGAATCTAACATTTCAGAGTCTGGTCAGTGGAAGAGTGGAGAAAGTGCTGTCTGGCTCTCAGTGCAGTGACCTGCTCAGTTTGACTTGTTTAATGTCTGCTTAGTTTGAATGCACCAACTCAATATTTTTACATTCCACAAAATGAAAGTAAATGTGGCTTTTACGCATGTGCTACAAATGGCATCACATTTACTCTGAAATGATTAAAATATCCTAAAGTAAAAGTTGTCTTAACATTTTAAGATGTATAATGAAAAACTCCTGCAGCTGTTCTGAAAATCCCAATAAAGTGAAATTATTTTTACAGTGCTAATGACTTTTTAGTATATTCCATAATTAACCCCAACATGATTGTACTGTAATAGTTTTTAAGTTGTTAAAAGATATTGCTAAGCACAAACCTTTTAGTGACTTTTCAGACATGACCACAAGAGGGAACAAAAGACCTGTCACTCAGCATTTGTTATGCTTAAAGATCACACATCCTCCTAACTAAAGCATCTAAAAGGAGAATTGTTAGGATCCTGAAACCACACGTGTGGGTCTTTGACAATTTAAAGTCAGAGGAGCTGTGGATGGTGACAGCACAGTGTGCAGGTTCAACCACTGTTGAGGCAAAATGGCCAATTTTAATTATAGCAATGACTTAAAAGTACAAGGTAAGTTTTTGGGGAAATAATCATTTACACATGACTTCAGTGGAGAGGCCTTTGTCTGGCCTGAGGACTGGTACTACACCTGATCAACTCTGTTGTCTGGCCCAACCCTGGCAATGAATCGGGGCAGAAGGTCCCTCACACCATCTACCCAGCAGATGCAATCCTGTGTTGGCCTGTTCCAAATGCACAACCTTTAAAGAATCCTTCATAAAATGCAGCTGTAAAACAAGCTAAAGCTAAGAACACAAATAGATTCTGTTGCCGAACATAAAACAAAGGATATACAGCTACAAGCTGCAATACAAAAGAAAACAAGAGCACCTCTGAGCGGGTGCCAATGCTCGGCTGTTTTGGATTCATTAAAGGGGGAGGAGTGGGATAATTTTGTCAAAGTGCATGACAGATTTATGGTCCTTAGTCAGCACGTGGGCCTCGTGACTATGAACACGTGTGTAACTTTGTTGGGTCCAGCTTGAACATTATGCATCTACGGTGTGAATTTGAACATGCACAAGATTCTGCCAGAATCCACCACCAGCCAAACACTTTTTTACTTTCTTTGTGAGACTTCACTCAGTTTCAGACTTCACTCAGTGTGCTGAGCCTCTACATGGGAGACAAGAAGGTCAAAAAATATATATATATAACATTATTAAATTAATTCAGTTATTCTTCTCTGTAAAAGTTGAGATTAGGCAAGCAAATGTTCTGTGATAGTATTGGTAATAATTTTAAGTTATTCCTCTACCTTTTCATGATATCAGCCAGGAAAATCTGAAAGTTCAACGCAGTTCAACACAGCCAAGCCTTTTTTTGTTGTTGTTGGTTTTCTTTTTCTTTTTTTTTTTGCCTGGCTTGACAAAACCTCATATGCGCAGGTATTTCATGGGTCATATGACTCCTTTCCCACACAGAATAATCCCTGTGAGTGTTGCCAGCTTCAGTCAGAGACATTATCAGATGATGTTGATGGAATGGTGAATATATGAGTGCACACAGAGCTAGAGTATTCTTTGCAGTTAGGCCAACTTAAGCTCTTCTGGGAAGGCTTTCCATAGGTTTAGGCGTGTTTATGGGAATTTTTGACCATTCTTCCAGAAGCACATGTGTGAGATCAGACGGTGATGTTAGAGGAGGTCTGGGCTGCAGTCTCCACTGTAATTCTGGGGCTGCAGCTATCAGTTATTTTAGTAGTTGAGTATTCTATGGATTACTCAATTAATTAATGGAATAATTGTATGAGGAATACTTTTGTTTTATTATTGAGCAATAATAAATATTCAAAAGAGAAAAATGGATCTTTAAAAATGAACTGCTCATTGGTTTCATTTTAGAAATTGCAGTGCCTTTGATAGTTTAACTGCATACAAATATTTTTTAAAAAAGCCCTTCACTGTATTTACATGATATATTAAAATCATGTGTTTTAAAGAAAACATTTTCTTAAATGCAAAAATAAATAATCACAAGTACAGTAATGTCAAATACAATAAGTATGCATAAACTGGGGCAAAAAACAAAATAGCGTTTACTCTTGGAATGTCATCTTGGAATGCGTCCTCACATCAGTAGGAAGCAAAAAAAAAAGTTGTGACATTTTTGGATCTGTTGCCCGTAAGGCTTTAAAGGAGCATGAAGAAAAGCGAGCATAGCAACATTCTCAGTACTGGGGTTTTCCCTGTGCTGTCACACAATATTTCCTGCTGCAGAAAACAGATACTCTGATGGTGTACATGTTAATAATTCATGTTAATGATAATTAAGTGTCCAACCCAACAGCCCCTGGTCAGTGGCTCAGAGTTTTACTGGCCCCAAATATATATTTTACTCACTACAGGGACGGCTGTGGAGAGAAGCTTTTATTATTAAACATTCATATTTTATTTATATTTTATATGAATTTAAATCCACAAAATAACATTACTAAAGCCTTGAAATAAATATGGACTAATACGTTTAGGGGGTGGCTGTAGCTCAGGAGGTAGAACAGGTCAGCCTACTGATCAGAAGGTCGGCGGTTTGATTCCTGACTACTCCAGGCTGCATGCCGATGTTTCCTTGGACAAGATACTTAACCCCAAGTTGCCCTCCGATGCAAGCGTTGAAGTGTGAATGTCATGATGCTGGGCCGTTGGCCTTATGTTCTTTTAGTTGTGTTATGAATTAGGATCTTAGTTTATTATTGTTTTTCTGTTGAGTTGTCTGTGTTATGTTTTGTTTCCCGTATCCTCCTGTCTGGTTAGTGTTCCTGTGTCTTTCTTGGCCCTTCTCTGTGTTTAGTTCCCTTCCTATTGTTTCTTTGTGCATGGCATTTAAGTTCCCTCTGTGTTAAGTTTACATACATGTCATGTTTAGTCACTTCCTGTATTATTTTGACGATCTTGTGTGTTCCTTGTGCTTTGTGTTTTACGTCCCCTTGTCTCATCAGTGTATTTCATTCACCTGTGTTCTCACCTGTTTCCTTTTCCCCATTATCCCTTTGTGTTCAAACAGAGTAGAAAAGCGCTATATAAGAACTAGTCCATTTACCATTTAGTACACCTCATGGCCCTTGCTGCTTGTTGCAGGTCTCACTGCCTTATAAAGTTTACGGCTGCTGACAGCCTAGTTTAAACATTGTATTCATCTGCATATCTTATTTTAGCTTCCGTAGTGGTGGATGAGAGCAGCTACAAAGTTTTCTTTTCTTCATGTTGGAGCTTGTCAGTCAGGTGGTTTGAAGGACTCCTGCCAACATTTTCTTTTTTTTTAAGCCTCCCGTGTCTGGAAGCTTTTTCAGTCAGAATCATGATCTGAATCCACTGCTGTGCCAAACATATTAGCTTTTCAACGATGAGCTATAAAGATTCTCTATAGCAGTGATCCTCAAATCCAGGCCTCAAGGTCCGGTGTCCTGCAGGTTTTAGATGTGTCCCTGCTTCAACACACCTGAGGCAGGTGCTAAAAGAAGTCATTAGCAGGACTCTGGAGAACTTGACTGCATACTGAGGAGACGATTCAGCCATTTGACTCAGGTGTGCTGGCCTTCTCTTCCAATATCAGTGTCTGACCTTTTTCTGGAAGAATTGCCAAAAATTCCCATAAACATACTCCTAAACCTTGGGGAAAGCCTTCCCTGAAGAGTTGAAGGTTCTATAGCTGCAAAGGGCAGAGTGACATTATATTGTCACCCTCTTAAAATAATGGTCATTTTTTAACAAAAGTTTTATTTCTGCCTAAATCATGATATTTTCTATGTTTGTTTCAGTTTTTTTTGTCTTTTTGGAAAAACCTGAAAAAAAAAAGATTTAGGCTATTGTTTTACGAGGATGATATTACATCCTATTGATCAAAAATTAGATGTCATTCAAGTTCATATGCATGACGACGAATACTTTTGGCAATATAGTGTAAATCTGGCTATCATCTACATAGCAGTGAAAGAAATCTAATTTTAAGTATGGGGCTCAGCTGTAGTAAATGGATGGAGATAAGAAGCAGGCCTAGAACTGAGCCCTGAAGAACCCCACACACAAGTGGAGCAGTAGAAGACACAATTGCCAGTTCAACACAGACCATCCTACAAGTGAAATATGACTGAAGCCAACTCAAGACTGTGCCCCTGATTCCCACCCGAGCTCCAGTCAAGAGATTTTATTGTCCACTGCATCAAAAGCAGCAGTTAAATCTAAAAGAACAAGAACACCACAATGTGAGTCAGTAGCTAAAAAGATGCCACTGAAAATTCTTAAAACACTCTTAAAAGTGCTGATTCAGTGCTGTGCAGGCATTTAAAACCAGATTGGAAAACCTCAAGAAAACTTTGTTCATTTAAAAAAGGCCATTTTGGATTATTCATAATTATCAATATTTTCCAAAGCATACAAACCTTATGCTGGGGGGAAAGGGGATAACACCCAATGTACGCTTTTCAATTAGTTAGAACATGTCATTCAGGACTAATTTGACCTGAGGCCTGACTGCCAGTCCCAAGGAATCCATTCTTGTTCACTTGTACACCACCACGCCATTGCATGGTCTATAGCAGAGGTCCCCAACCCCCGGGCCCCGGACCGGTACCGGGCCGTGGGTCATTTGGTACCAGGCCGCGCTTAAAGACTAAATAACTTACATTTCCGCTTTACTCATCTGAGGCTGAACGATGTTTTATTTTGAAAAATTGGCGGATTTTCTCTGTTGCATCCATCTATGACTCTTGACATGTGTCAAGACGCTTCTCTCGGTCACGTGATAGTCACTGCTAAAATTAAACCCACAAGCTTCGCTTTTTCCTGTACCTGTATAACTAAATAGGTTGGGTGACCTACATTACACTCGTTTAAATATTTGAGTGCTCAACAAGGGTAGAAAAGCAACATATAAGAACCAGTCCATTTACATTTTTATTTAGCAACACGGGGATAGCAGTCAAGCTGACTCTCCTGCGCACAGCACAGCGGCTCTGCAGCCTCTCTCCCTGTGAAATCAAAGTGTGTATTGATGTGTGCCGGCCAAACCCAGCCAACCCACAGGCTAGCAAAAATGAGCAGCAGAGAAGCAAACTCAGGGCTCCCACTGATTCAGCGTTATGGTGAGTCGTATATTTCATACGCTTTATACAGTAAAAATTGCCTCAGTCAAAGTCACAGAAATCGGATTTTCGCTCTAGTCGGATGGCTTCTGCAGGTCTGTTTTTCCTGACGTTAATTCCAATAAAATCACCTAAATCAGTCAGATATTTACCTACCTCGGATGAAAAATCTGCTCCCATTGTAATGCATTTCCAATTAAATGTGATCCATAAGTCGGATGAGTTTAGTGCTAAAACCCTCCTCACCTCCCGTACCCCCCACTTCCATGCATTGGTTCGTTCATGCAGAACTACACTAACAACGCCTGGAGATCGCTTTAGTGTCTCTATCAGTTCATTTCACCGGAGACAATCATGGCAAGTGTAAGCTACAAACTCACTCTTACAAGCAAAAATATGAGATTATAAAATTTGCAGAAGCAAATCCAGAGATGAAGCAGGAGCAATTGCAGCGAAATTCGATATTAGACCCCAAACTGTCGGATATTTTGAAGAAACAGATTTTATTTGACTTACACTTATGATGGATTTTTTTTCTTAAGTTGGATCAAATTCCATGGGGCATTTGACCTCCACTGAGGAGATTAGCATGTTTTTAAGGTGTATCTTATTTTGAAGGCGTGTTTAAACGTTACCATGGCGACCAGAGATCGTTGTGGCGTATTTATCCACCACACCTTAAAGGCAGGTCCATGGAAATATTTTCTAACACTAAACCGGTCCATGGCTCAAAAAAGGTTGGGGACTACTGGTCTATAGCAATATGGCTTCCAACCGGGTAGATCAATTCAAATGCCTCATTGAATTCTCTAAATCAGGCCATCATTGATTTACAAAAAGACTCTCTACTGATGATATTAGGCTAGAACAAGCTGCAGTGTGCAAAGCAGCAGGTGTGGAAAGCAGCCAAAACCATTGGAGATTAATTCAATAAGGAAATGGAAATATTGTTCCAAAAAGCAGAATCAAAAATAGAAATTGTATGTACATTAATTCTATATGTTTCTGGCATGTTTTCATCTATGCGGGCCCATATATTTGTGCTTAATCTGATGATTGGCGTCTGGCACCGTTGCCAACTTTTGTAAAAAAAAAAAATTGCTGTCGCTTTTGCTGAAAGTCGCTAATGCCCTAGCATACGTAGGGAAGCAGTACGAGCGCTGTATTAATAGATAGGAAAGAGTCTATTTGATACCAAGATTTCCAGCGTTTTTCAACAACAGGATGTTTTAAAACTTCAGAGTACATTAAAATACCAAAGAACCAGGTGAAATTAAATGTCATGGAAAAAAGATCAACATTTCATTGCACACTTTTGGGGAGGGGGTCTGAAAAAGAGTACGCTTTATACACTTTGGAAAATGTTGATAATTGTGAATGACCCCATAGTTGACTGTAAACCACCTTCTCAATGATTTTTGACTAAAAAAAAAGGCAGTTTTAGAAATAGGCCTGAAGTTGACTAAAACTGTAGGATCCAGAGGCTTTTTAAATCAGAGGCAACTGCATGTTTAAAATTTATAGGAACCACACCTGAATAAAGACTGCTATTTTTAATATTAAGCACAGCTGGCCCAAGAATGGGGAAAAACTTTTCAAAAAGAAAATGAGGCATAATTTGGAGACCCTGAGGGCTTCAACTGACCAAAAAAGTTCCCTTGTAGATGTGACCTTATTAATAAAGAAATGTAGAAATTGTTCAACTACCTCAGAGAAGACGTAAATAGAGTCAGACTGTGGTGGATTTAAAATACTAAGGATGGCTTTAAACAACATAAAAGGCTTATGACAGAGACAACAACATTGAAGGAATAATTAAACTCAGCTTCTCTCATAGTGGACTGATGATGATGTCAGCAGTCTCTTAAAATTTGAAAGGACATTTGCAGTTCTCTTTTCTCCATTTCTGCTCAGCTTTATTACACATAGGTCTGACTGACCAGGTCATGTTAGATTTGGGCTGCCTAGACTTTAATAGAGCCACAGTGTCAATAGCAGTTTGGCAGAAACCATAAGCACAACTCCTCTGTATCATCAGCCACACAATCAACTGAACAGCAGTGGAAGGGTTAATAATGCAGCATGTATGAGCAGCAGGGCGAGGTTTAACTGCAGTACAGCCAAGAGCAACCTCAAACAGAACAGGCATGTAGTTGCAAATCATTGTGTCACAGACCTCCAGGTTTCAAACTGGTAAACCATGTGTTCAAACAAGATCTGGTGGTTTTCCGCATTGTTTAGTGGGACCAGACATGGACTGCACCAGATTTAAAGAGTCAACGAGAGTTAAAAAGTCCTTTGGCAAAGGGTAGTCAGGACAACATTTAATAAGAACATGGTCATAATTAGGCATAACGTCAGATAAGAAAACAGAAAAGTCATTATAAAGTTCTTAGCACACAACACTGTTAAAAGCTGGTGAAGAAGGATGGTGCCCATCCATCCATCCATCCGCTTCCGGGGCCGGGTCGCAGGGGCAGCAGCCAAAGCAGACAAACCCAGGCTTCCCTCTTCCCAGATACCTCTACCAGCCAAGGTGTTCCCAGGTCAGCCAAGAGATATAATCTCTCCAGTATGTCCTGGGTCCACCCTGGGGACATGGCCAGAACACCTCACCTGAGAGGCGCCCAGGAGGCATCCTAGTCAAATGCCTGAGCCATCTCAACTGGCTCCTCTCAGAGCAGTGGCTCTGCTCTGAGCCCCTCCTGAATGGCTGCACTCCTCACCCCATCTCTAAGGGAGAGGCCACCCACCCTTCAGAGGAAGCTCATTTCTGCTGGTTGTATTTGCAATCTTATTCTTTCGGTCACTACCCAAATCTTGTGACCACAGGTGAGGGTAAAAACATAGATCGACAGGTAAATCGACAGCTTCGCTTTTACACTCAATTCTGTCGTCACTACGACAGACCATCTGCATCACTGCAGATGCAGCCTTGATCCATCTGTCGAGCTATCTCTCCCATCTCCCGTCATTCGTGAACAAGACCCCGAGATACTAGAACTACTCCACCTGGGGCAGGAACTTGTCCCTGAGTCGGAGAGGGCACTCTACCCTTTTACGGCTGTGGACCATGGCCTCAGACTTAGAGGTGCTGATTCTCATGCCAGCCGCTTCACACTCAGCTGCGAACTGTTCCACTGTGAGGTGGAAGCCACCACCATAGGAAGCCAACAGGACCGCATCAGAGAGCAGAAACGAGATTCTGAGGCCACCAATGAAGAAGCCTTCCACCACCTGGCTATAACTAAAAATTCTTTCCATAAAAATTATGAAAAGTATTGGTGACAAACGGCAGCCCTGGTGGAGTCCAACACTGACAGGAAACAAGTCCAAATTATGGCTGGCTACATGGACCAAGCTCTCACTGTGGTTGTACAGGGACTAAATGGCCCACAACAATGGGCCAGACACCCCATACTCATGCAGGACCTCCCACAGGATATCCCGAGGGACACAGTCAAATGCCTTCTCCAAGTCCACAAAGCACATGTAGACTGGTTGGGCAAACTCCCAAGCACACTCAAATATCCTCAAGGAAAGAAAGAGCTTGTCACGAGTTCCACAACCAGGACGAAAACTACATTGCTCCTCTTGGATCCGAGGCTCAACTAATGAGCGGACTCTCCTTTCCAGCAGCCTCCCTTTACCGGGGAGGCTGAGGAGTGTGTGTGAAAGTTAGACACAGCCTCTGGTTTCCCTTGAAGTTGGGGACCACCAGCCCGGTCTGCCAATCCAGATGCACTGCCCCAGATCTCCACTCGATGTTGCAGAGGCGTGTCAACCAAGACAGGCCTACAACATCCAGAGCCTTCAGGAACTCAGGGCGAATCTCATCCACATCAGGGGCCCTGCCACCAAGGAGTTGTTTAACTACCTCAGTGATTTCACCCCCAGTGATGGGCGAGTCATCCCCCTCATCCCCAGACTCTGCTTCCACTACAGAAGGCATGTCAGTGGGATTCAGGAGGTCTTCAAAGTATTCCTTCCACCACCCAACTATTGCCTCAGTTGAAGTCAGCAGCACTCCACCCACACTATAAAACATATGAGTGGCGCACTGCTTTCCCTCATGAGTCGCCTGACGTTTTGCCAGAATCGCTTCAATGCCGTCTGAAAGTCTTTTTCCAAAGCCTCACCAAACTCCTCCCACACTCAAGTTTTTGCTTCAGCCACTGGCCTGAGCCACATTCCACTTGGCCTGCCGATACCTGTCAGCTGCCTCCAGAGTCCTGCAGGCTAACCAAGCCCGATAAGACTCCTTCTTCAGCTTGGTGGCTCCCTTCACCTCCGTTTACCACCATCGGGTTTGGGTGTTACCACCATGACAGGCACCAACCACCTTGCGGCCACAGCTCTGAGCAGCAGCCTCAACAATGGAGGTATGGAACATGGTCCATTCAGACATTCCATTCAGACTCAATGTCCTCAGCTTCCCTCAGAATGCTGTTGAAGTTCTACTGGAGGGGGGACTTGAAGATCTCGCGGACAGGGGCTTCTGCCAGGTGTTCCCAGCGCACCCTCACCCTCAGATTTAAATGTGCCAGGTCTGTTCAGCATCTTCCCCCACCACCTGATCCATCTCACCACCAGGTGGTGATCAGTTGACAGCTCAGCTCCTCGCTTCACCTGAGTGTCCAGAACATATGGCTGCAGATCTGGCGATACCATTAAAAAAATCAACCTACAACCTAGGGTGTCCTGGTGTCACATGCACTTTTGGACAGCCATATTTGGTTACATTTAAATTCAATGAGAAACTAAGAAGTCCGCACACCAGAGCGCTCCTGGAAAAAAATTTTAATCTGAAGAGACCTTTAAAATGTGATGTTTTGGGCCAAGATGCCCTTCATCTTCCTGCACCCTTTTATTTTTGGATGTGAGGCTTGCCTCCCTATCTATAACCAACACAGGAGAAAGCTATCATGTAACAGCTGTGTGGCGGGCAGGAAGTGGACCCCAACGCAGGATACGCCAGGCAGAGGTTTAGACTTAAAATCCAGTTTATTTACTGAGCTGAACAAAAAACCTGACTAGATAGGGCTCGTGGCAAAAACACAGAGCAAAATAGAAAGGACTGAAAAGCCGAGGCAAAAAACAGGATACACACAGCGGGGAAACATTATACGAAGACGATGACGCGACAACAGACAGAGAAATCACAGGACTTAAATACACAGGAGGGCTAAGGAGGGAGGTGGAAACAGTTGGTAACACAGATGATGCTAACACTGGGGGAAGCAAAACTGAACACAACAGACAGGGACCAGATGCCTATCAAAATAAAACAGGAAGACAGAAGGGGGAACCAAGATGCAGACTTGACACCAGGAAACACAAGGAACTAGAAAACAAACTAAAGCCCACAAACAAAAGAAACCCAGAACAGAACAGACAAAAATAAGCAAAACAAACCATGTGGTCTACAGGACCCCGGACCATGACAGTAGCTCATTAAACAAACTGGCGGCTCAACCCTACCCACTCTGGAACAAACCACTTGTTTACAGTGGTGGCTGGCTGGACACTTGGGACACAAATGATGCTCTTTCTCTGCATTGTCCGTCTAGCCTCCTAAATAGGACGTGACCGTCGACCGCAGCCAATCGTCTGCAGACGGGAGCACACTGCACCAATCAAAACCAAGCACCTGCACAGAGAAATTAGCATATTACAACAGACACACACCCACAGAGATGTAACACTAGACCTCTTTTTCAACCTGATTTCTGCTGAGTTAAGGTGAAAATGATTGATATGTTATACTTTGCTACAGTAAACATCACCTAAGTCAGATTGAAGTGACCCATAGAATTTCAACCGACTTGTAAAATAGCCGTCTTCTGTGTATGTTGGATAAAATCCATTTCTTCAAAATTTCTTCAAAATATCTGACATTTTGGGTCTAATATCGAATTATGCAGAAATGCCTTTCTGCTTCATCCCTGGATTTTCTTCTGCGTGGCTTCTTCTCCTGTCCCTCCTACACTTTCCTGCTCTGAGTGTCGTATGTTTAGTTACTCCTCGGCCTCCTGATCTGCACCTATGTGGTGTTTTGTTATTGGACTGAGCAAACATTAGTTTGTCCATAATGAACACTGTGTTCAAACACAAGGATGTCCATAAGTGGCACCAGGACACCCTAGTTCACAGGTTGAGGATTGATTTTCTAATAGTATCATCTGATCTGTGACCGTATGTTGTGGACACTTGTGTGAAGAGAGGCGCTGAGCTGTCAACTGATCACTACCTAGTGGTAAGTTGGATTAGGTGGTAGGGGAGGATGCATGGGAGTCATGACACACCCAAACGTATAGTGAGGGTGTGCTGGCAACACCTGGTAGAGACCCCTGTCCACAATATCTTCAACTCCCACCTCCAGCTGAACTTCAGCATCATTCAATGGAAGGCTGAGGACACTGAGTCCAAATGGACAATGTTACGCACCTCCATTGTTGAGTTTGCTGCACAGAACTGCAGTTGCAAGGTGGTTGGTGTTGTTGTGGTGGAAATCCTTGACACCGGGACACCAGAGATGAAGGGACCTATCAAGGTGATGGAGGAGTCCAACTGGGCTTGCTTAGCCTGTGGGACTTCTGAGGCAGCTGGGTATCACCAGATCAAATGGAACATTGCTTGGGCAGTGGCTGAAGCAAAATCTTGAGTGTGGGAGGAGTTCAGTGAGGCCATGGAAAAAGACTTTTGGACTGCCTTGAAGCTATTCTGGTAAACCGTCAGGTGACTCAGGAGGGGATTGCAGTGCTTCACTCACACAGTGTATAGTGCAAGTGGGCCAATGCTGACTTCATCCGATGATATAGTCAGGTGGTGGAAGGAATACTTTGAGGACCTCCTTAATACTACTGACACACCTTCTGTAGTGGAAGCAGAGTCTGGTGATGAAGAATACGACCCATCGCCCATCATTGGGGGTGAGGTCACTGAGGTGGTTAAACAACTCCTTGGTGGCAGAGCCCCTGAAGGCTCTGGATGTTGTAGGGCTGCCTTGGTTGACAGGCCTCTGCAATGTCACATGGAGATCTGGGCAAGTGCCACTGGATTGGTAGACTGGGATGGCAGTTCCCATCATCAAGAAGGGGGACTGGAGGTTGCATTGCAACTATTGGAAGATTACACTTCTCATTTGGGTCATCTTGTGGGGGTTGCTGTGTGAGTATAGCGTGTCTGGCCTGTTGTTACAAGCCACATTCAACAACTGCAGTGAGAGCTTGGTCTGCATTCCTGTCAAAAAGTCAGACTCATTTCCTCTGGGTGTTAGACTCCGCCTTTTGTTGGCAGCTACTGTGTTAAAACTACATTCTTACCAGAATAGGCAGAACAGGTCTACAGCTAGCACTTGCTTTTACTGTGAACCAGGGTTATAACAGTTTTGGATTTTACATTATAGTTTAGTTTTAATTAGTTTTCAGAGTTGTTTTTCTCATTTTTATTTTTGGTTTCATGCTTAGTTTTAGTCAGTATCAGTATTAGTTTTAGTATTTTCATACCTAATCAGGTGAAAGATTCAAGGTGCAAAAGTGACTGTTGTGTAATGAAAACTTGACAAAAGATACCGTTTAAAGAAATATATTCAACAACCAACTGTTCACAAGACATGCCAAATTTGTGTAATATTAAGGACACACGCGAACATCAACAGGGAGAAACAAAGAAAAACAGGAATTCCCAAACTCAATAAATTCTACAATAAACTCCACAATAAAGTTCAGCATCAGTGCAACAGATTAACAACAGCTACATGTGGTGTTTGACAAAAACAAACTCTCTGAAGGAGTCAAAGCTCAAATCCAGCTGCATCCTGATGTTCTCACCACCTGATGCTGCTTCTGTTTTGGAGCTAGCTTGGTTAGATGCTCTAATTAGACTTGCAGGGTCTTTGCGGCCTCTGTACACAACCTACAGAAGTTGCCGACTTCATGTCCACATTTATGCTTGTGTAGCTGGATTGTGTGTGTTAATTACCTTATGGTCATGTGCAGGTGTTTTATATGCGGTGTAGGCTGGGACTTTCTTTTTTGGTCCTCGCTCTTTGTGCTCAGTTTTTTGCTGCAAACATATTTTTCACTGTTTTTTTTTCTTCACTTTCTTCATTCCTTCACGTCCATTTCGACAGTTTCAGCAGTCTCCTACCAGGAATTTGCTGACATTTTTGAGTCCTTATATTGATGCTTTGATTATTATTCCTGATTGTTATTCTCTCACTGATAAAGT
>JASGAU010410815.1:0-17524 GCA_030220045.1 Australoheros facetus | reverse complement strand
CTGTGTTGGCTGAATTCGTGTAATCCTACTGTGTGAGGAGCCAAAGAGCTTCGCATACATTACAAACTTTTTTGTGGGTCAGTCAGAAAATGCTTTTTTGTGCTGGGAAGGAAAGTTTGTTTAGAAAAGCAAAAGAAGAAAGTGCCAGATGATGGTGGATGCCGTTTCTTTTTGTGGCCAATCAACAGTCAGTCATAAACTTCTTTTTTTTTCTCTCACCACTTCACACTGGACTCTTTGGTTAAAGCCTCAGTCACACAGGCCTAGAGACTGGTTGGCAACCCCGTGGCAACCTCTGGTTGCTGAGGAAAAATGCGTGCTGGAGGTTGCAAAGAGAATGCTGCACCAAAAACCTCTTTGTGACCAATTTCACACTAGTGACTGCCAGCAACCTCCAGCAACTGTACACCAACTGGTCACAGAATACACACTTCTCCCTAGAAACAGGTGGTTACCAGTGGGTCACTGACTGGTCTCTAGGCTTGCATTACTGGGGCTTTAGCAGTGAATAGGCAGTTATAGGTAGAGTATATTGTCAGAAATCAGACAGGATAGCTTGTGAAACATCTGCTTACGTCTTGCTGAATGCAGTTGTGTAAATCCACAAAGAGCAGCAGCTGAATATTGCCTGCGCACAGAGGAAATCTGCTGGAGTGCACAATAGAAATTATTGCCCCCCCCCCACTTAGCGAGTAGGGTCCCCCACCTTCTGAATCCACTGTAACCCCTGATTGTACTTATTTTCTACAATATAGGCAACAGAAAATAAAGCAGTTTTTTAAATTCTCTTTCTTTTCTCTCCTCATGGTTTATATAAGTGTTCAGGCTGAGTACATCCATTAGAATTAGAATAAAGTTTGTATTCTCATGTACTAATATAATTTTATTATATGAATAGAGCACAAGTTGCAGTTAGCTTTGCACAAAAAGAGAAACGTCCTTCAAAGAGCTACCTGTGCCTGTACTTGTTCACTTTTACTTGAGTAAAGAAGTTGAATCAGTTGAATTCTTTTACCAGAATATTTTTAACATAAGTATCTGTACTTCTACTTACAGAATGGCTGCACTTTTGCCACCTCTGGTTGTTTGAGAGATTACGTGACAGTCGTTTGTTCTGATTTATTGTTCCAATCAAGGTCGGTGTGAGCAACACCGGTGGGCCCGTCAGTCTGCCTGAAAGCAGCATGATCTGTCATTCCAAACGAGGACTGTCTCCATATTGGGACGGACACACACACACACACACACACACACACACACACACACACACAGAAAGTCAAGTTATCCTGCTGTGAGTTGCTGAGTCGTAGCCGTGCAGCGTGGCATAGAGCAGCTCCTCTAATTGAGTTTACACACCAGTGGAAGGAGAGTGTCAGGACAGCCTTCACACTTGCAGCACCCTGCAGCGGCTGGTTCACGCTGGATCACTGCCTTACTTCAGAGGAGCCAGCACTGGGATAATAACACAAGGAAGGCATCCGCCATCCCAAAGGGACAACCCACTGTGCCAGAGGAGGCAGCTGCTACACAGTGTGGGATGGATTATTTGTTAAAGTCAGAAGTGAAACTCTTGTGCAGCAGGTCAGAAATCAAAGCTCAGGAAGGTTGGAAGACCAATTTGTTCGGCTTCAGTGGCTGACCACAAATACTTAAGCAGAGCTTCTGAGACATTTTCAAGGTCAGGTCCTTTAAATATATATCATACCAGCAATGTCAGGGCTGGTGATGATCCAGTCACTAGATGAAATCCTTTTACAGATTCTTTTATTTATTTTAAATCGTATACATGTGTAGAAGCCCTGCGGCAGGCTCGCAACCTGTCCAGGGTGCCCCCCCCAACGACCCTGAAAAGGATAAGCAGAAGAAGATGGATGGTATACAGAGTAGTCATGTGGACACACCAGGAGGCTTAGCTGTTTACTGAAGAATTAATCATATTCATCATACTTCTTTAAAAGGGAACCTGCTATGTTAATTTCCAGCTCCATATTCATAATCTGGGACTTAGCTAGAGCAGCCTGACATGATTCACTATCCAAAAAAATCTGTAATGATCTTACTCTAGGCCTTTATGCAGCCCCTCAGTTTATCATCTGTTTGGAGCAAGTTGTTTAGCTCCTGTCTCTTTAAGGCCTTCTTTCTTCTGATTGACCACCCCTCACCTGCTACTAAATAAATAATATATTGTTCTTGAAGCAAACACACTGCAGTCACTCCAGTATCCACCCACCCATCCATCCATCTTCTGCTTATCTGGGGCTGGGCTGAGGGGGCAGCAGCCTAAGCAGAGAAGCCTAGACCTGCCTCTCCCCAGCCATCTGGGATCATCCAGGAGAACACTGATGCATTCCCAGCTGTGACATATAATCTCTCCTGGGTCCTGGGTATGCCCCGGGGTCTCCTCCTGGTAGGACATACCTGGAACACCTCACACAAGAGGCACCCAGGAGGCATCCTAGTCAGATGCGCAAACCACCTTAACTGGCTCCTTTTAATGTGGAGGAGCAACAGCTCCTGAATGGCTGCGCTTCTCACCCTATCACTAAGGGAGAGGCCAGCCACCCTTCGGAGGAAGCTCATTTCTGCCGCTTGTATCTGTGATCTTGTTCTTTCAGTCACCACCCAAAGCTCGTGACCATAGGTGAGGGTAGGGACGTAGATCGACCGGTAAATCAACAGCTTCACTTTTACACTCAGCTCCCTCTTCACCACGACAACCAGTGAAGCATCTGCATCCCTGCATCCCCAATCCGTCTGTCGATCTCCCGTTCCCTTCTCCCATCACTTGTGAACAAGACCGCAAGATTCTTAAACTCCTCCACCTGGGGCAGCAACTGATCCCTTTTCCGGCTGAGGACCATGGCCTCAGACTTAGAGGTGCTGATGCTCATGCCAGCCGCTTCACACTCGGCTGCGAACTGTTCCACTGCGAGCTGGAGGCCACAGCCTGATGAAGCCAATGGACCGCATCGTCTACAGAATGCAGAGATGAGATTCTCAGTCCACCAAGGCGCAAGCCTTCCGCCACTTGGCTACGCCTGGAAATTCTGTCCATTAAAATTATGAACAGAATCGGTCACAAAGGGCAGCCCTGACTGAGTCCAACAAACCCACAGGAAACGAGTCCGAGTTATTACTGGCAATACAGACCAAGCTCCCACTGCAGTTGTACAGGGAGTGAATGGCCCGCAACAACGGGCCAGACACCCCATACTCCATCAGCACCCCCACAGGATACCCAGAGGGATGCGGTCGAATGCCTTCTCCAAGTCTACAAAGCACATGTAGACTGGATGGGCACACTCCAACACACACTTAAATATCCTCGAGAGGATGAAGAGCTGGTCCAGTGTTCCGCGACCAGGACGAAAACCGCATTATTCCTCTTGGATTTGAGGTTCAACTAACGGACGAACCCTCCTTTCCAGCACCCTGGCATAGACCATACCAGGGAGGCTGAGGAGTGTGACCCCCCGATAGTTGGAGGACACCCTCCGGTCACCCTTCTCAAATATGGGGACCACCACCTTGTCTGTCAATCCAGTGGTGTCACCACGCGACGTTGCAGAGGCGTGTCAGCCAAGACAGCCCTACAACACCCGGAGCCTTCAGGAACTCAGGGCGAATCTCGTCCACTTCAGAGGCCCCACCACCAAGGAATAGAATTAAGAGTCCCTAACATAACAACAACACCACCAACCAGAGGACAGCAGAGGATGAACAGAGGTACAGATAAAAAAACAAAACAAATGACAGATCAGTGGGCTCAAAAGGCCAGAGAGTAAAGACTTAAAAGCAGAGACGGACAGCCCTGTTTTTATGCCAAGCAATAACTGCTTGTGTTAAAAAATACGGAGGGAGCCTGAGGTAACGGTAATCCAGACAGACTTGAGTTTGGTGATGATTCTTGACTGGTAGTAGCTATTTGTGACGACCTGTCCAAGTCAAAAATAACGCCCCGGTTCCCTGAATGAAAGATCCACTAAAGAAACAGATAAATACAAACTAGCATCATTGAGCATCAGTCTGAGTCGGTCTGCGCTGATGAGCAGCCCGTCAAAGCCGTGAGGTTCTGGCCGCAGTGGGAAAAGGTCGTTTCTGTCTGATGTGAATTTCTGTGTATGTAGATGGCAACAGATTTGTGCTTTCCCTGATTTATCACAGTTAATCACCATGTTACCACAAACAGACTGCATGCAGTTGTCAACTTGATCTCATTCAGCTGCAAACTGAAAGCAGAGTGATGGCAGACCGACTCCGTCTTATTGCTGTTTTATCGCTGTGTTGACTAAAGTCTGTTTGAAGACAGCAGCTGACTGTGACCGGTAAATAATGTGACTGTAGCATTATTGGAAAGAATTTACACTATTTTCAGCTGTCAAATAGGGCTTTACAGAAAAACTGCATACAAAGGTGCAAACCACTGCTCTTTGTTTTTTTTATATAAAACATTGTGCAAACCGCAGCTGTGTTAATAAAGAAAATGTGGATCAGTGTGAGAGCCAAAGAGAGCGGGTGGAGAGGTTAGTGAGTGATGAAGGTGTGTCCTCAGTGCCTCCTCGGGGAAACACATAGCAGTGGCTCGTCCGCTGTGTCTGTCTCTTAAGTGGCTTTAAAAGCCTGGAGGAGACACCACTAATCTCAATGGTGGATCATCTCTCTCTCGTACAATTCAAGTGGCCTGGAAGCTGGCACTCACAGTCTCCCTGCATCTCTCCAGGGAGCTCTCTAAATGCCACATGCCAGTTATTTCCATCCACCCTCTGTGTGCAGCAAAGACTCGTCCCCTGTTACACTGATTATCACTCTCTCCCACTCAGACTTTGGATTATGCTGATCATTCAAAAATCCAGCGTGAGATGTGCGTTCTTGCTGACTGCCTTTTAAAAGTCACAGTGAAATTAATAAAAAATATTCAAGTGGAAGATCAGAACTGATGAAGAATGAGCAGAGTGGAGAGGGGCGGGGAGACTGATTCACACCAGTGAGGTCCAGTTTTATCAAACTGCAGATCAGACTGTTACAGACATCAGTCTGCAAATTATTGCAAGTGTGTGCAAATAAAAACTAAGATTTACAAATATCCATCCATCCATCCATCCATCCATCCATCCATCCATCCATCCATCCATCCATCCATCCATCCATCCATCCATCCATCCATCCATCCAACCTCTTCTGCTTATCCTTTTCGGGGATGGGGGTAATTTACCCACACGTTCCTGTACATGCAGATACCAACAGTTTGAATACATGCAAATGTGCACATCACGACCTTAATAAATATTCATGTTGTATGCTCAGGTTTTAAACTGTCAAACAGCTTCCCGTGCATACAAATGTCTAAATATATTTGTGACATTTGTTTTGATTGCTTGCAGGTATTTACCTTCTTACAGGTGTGTGACTTAAATTTTAGATCACCTGATGCACAGAATACACTGTTTGCTTTCTGTGCTGTTGGAAAACTGAATCTGATTCTTGACTAGTTTCAAATCAGGAAATAGAATTTTTTCTAAAAAAAAAAGGTAGAATGTTTCCTCTTAATTATAACAAAGATCGTATATAAAAAGATGGACTTGTTATTCGAAGCCTTGGTGTTAGTGTGTATAAAAGATACTGTAGATCTAGCTGTTGGTGGCTTAACGTTATCATTTTGGCTGTCATGTTGGTTTTTTGGACCCAGATGTGACCTCTGTTTGGCACGAGTGTAGAGTGCTAAGTTACCAGACACAGATGCCTGATGTTTAGTGCTCAGTAACATCCAAATACACTCCTAGAATTTTCTTGGATGGTCTGTTAGTCTAATGAAGCCACAGCAGCCATATTATTGGTCAGATAATTGCATTAAAATACTCCAAAAGGCTCCAACAGCAGAAACACGGTCCAGAGGTCCAGTTCATGGACTCCAGTTAGCTGAGGTGAAGCCTAGCAGACAGCTAGCAGCTACAGCCGCCTGTGTCACCATCTACCTGTCAGTCAAAGAGGCCACGCCCCTAATAATGTAAACTTCAAGCCTTAATCCAATTTAAACAGGTGAGTTATAGNCCCCCGTACAGCTGTTATGAAGGGGGAAATTATCCACAGAGACCAAAGCAGTTTCTGTATCAGCTGTAAACATGTTTATTTCTGCTGGGAGTCTATGGGGACTGACTCACTGCTGCCTCTGCTGGACTGCAGAAGAACTGCAGATTCATGGAAATTCTTTGTGTGTGTGTGTGTTGTCAGTGCACAGAGAGTCAGACTGCAGTGTTCCTGCCAGAGTTCGCGCTCTCACCTCAGGGCAGCTTCATGGAGGACGCCACAGAGGATCAGTTTCTCACCTACAGATACGACGACCAGGTCAGTCACGTGCTCTGAAAAGCTGACTCTGTGAACTGAACCGTTAATTATCACTGAAGCTAAAAAAAAACAAGGTTGTTAGGTTGTTAATGGATACAGATGCGGTGCTTTGGATTTGTGCCATTGTGTCTTGGGTATACTGGCAATGTGCTTGTGTGTTTGTACATTTTTTTGTATATCAGGAGTGAAACTGAAATATCTCTCTACAGATGACATCTCTTTAGGTTACTTTGTACAATGTTGACATCTGTAGTCCAACTGAAGCAATCAGATGGTATATTTTTATGACAGGTTTTAGTATTTCTCCTTGGCACTCATGTTTAGCAGTAGTTTGCCCCAGACATGGATATAATATATATTTGTTATCCTACTTTCTGTAAATCAGAGCCTCTTGTGTGTGTAGAAAGCGCCCCTGATCACTGTCAGCAACCACACAAATGGACTCGAGTTCCCTTTGAAAGCAGTTTTTGAACTTCTTAACATCCACCATCTTTGGACCGTCTCAGGTCTGTCTGGGGTTTGTTGTAGCCACTTGGTAAAGAAACCTTTTCCCGTGAAGCATTGTGTTCATTTTGGCCGGACCGTTTGTTTCCACTCAAAGACTTTTCCATGTTGGTGTTCCAAATAGGCTGAAGTCCACCAGGTGAGGACATTACTCACACCCAACACACAGTTATTGTGGAAATAACTGCATATGAAGTACTGATACAGAAAATTACAAGCTCATTCACAACTTTTCATGTATTTGTATCCTACAGTAACACACTGTGGGTGTCACAGTGGGAGCCAGCATAAGACGCTCCAATGGCGGGGATTGAAATGATGAGGGCAGAAGTCAGTGCAGGTTCCGATGAATTTAATTCATCCGGAAACATGAAATGATAAAAACAGTGTGACGCTCTCAGCCCGCGCGTTGCTCCCTCGAATGCGTCCCCACGAACGGCACCGACCGCTGAGGACAAATAGCCAGAACGGCCTCACAGCGCCAAAATGACTCAGATGTGTGTGTCATAGCATCATGTATCCATAATTTATTTTTCAGTTGTCTTGCTGTTCTTATACCGTATGGTGTTTTTCAGCACACATGAAAGCGGGAGAATTCACATTAGTCACGTAAACCGACAGCTGTATAATGACAGGTGTGGTCCTGCGGTCAGAGAGGAGCTCCGCGGGGCTGAGTTCATGCTGACCACGGGCCTCCAGCGTGCTGCCAAACCCTCTCTTCTCCTCACACACATATCCGACGTCTCGTCTTGCCTTGTTGCTCTGGGGCTGTGAACATCTCACATGATCATGTGATTGTTCTGCCTTTGTTCTCAGCTCCAGCTCACCTTCATCACACAGTGCGGTTAACTCAAGCTTTCTTAATGAGCCTCTCCCTCTTTCAAAATAGATAAGAAGTAGTTAGAGCTCTGAGAACAGCAGGCCGCCGGTTTGGGAGTGATTACAGGTTTCACTCCAGAGGTCTGGTGGTGAAAGCCTCTCATCTTTGTATGCCAAATCATTGCTTTAAACGAATCATCTTGTCAGGGATGTATTTTTACATATAATAAATTCGATGCGATTAAGGCCATGTGTAGGTGTTTAGCGTTGGCGTGAGCAGCAGATGGTGTTACCACAGTGGATCAGAAGCCACAGGCTGAACAACAGGTGGACTGGAGGCTCCTCCTCCTCCTTCACTGTAGCAGACTGCATGAGCTCGACGTGCTAACTGACGCATACCCCAGTTGTTACTCCTTGGCAGTGGACCGCAGGTAGCAGATCTAACGTGTCAGCAGTGCTGCTCCCTCTGTTGTTTCCCACCAGTTAATAATGATCTGTCACATTTTCTAGCTCACCTTCTGTCCTGCATTAAACTTCGTGTAGATACAAAACACCAGCTGGCAGATCAGCCAGGTGAGGTCCCAGAGGGGATTCCCAGGACATTCCCAAAAGCAAGAAAAGAGGGGATACAGTTTAAGTTGAGACTATCACAATCTGAAGACACGGTCTTTGAGCTGACGTGACGATCAGACGAAGCAGGGAATGCCTTCCAATCCTCCTCCTGTCACAGATGGTCCGAAAAGATGGGAAGGAGTTAGAATCTTGGATCTCGATGCTGTGACATCACACGTCAGGAGAGAAAAATCATTCTTTTCTTTGCTTCTTGTCTTTCAAAATTCAGGATTGCTTCCCGGTGCTTTAGGTAACGGTCGTGCTCAGGAGCAGGTTTCAGGTCTTTATTTTGCTTAAATGTTTTTACTGGATGAAGAAGTTTGAAGACCGAGCACCATGAATGCTGGCCTTTCTCAGCTCACTTAACTCAGGTTTATTTTAGCCTGAAAGGTGATAAAAGGTACTGGATTGATTGATTGAGTCGTTCATTCATTCGCACAAGTTACATTGATTGGTGCATGTATTTCAGTCTATTGATCTGTGTTCTGTTTACTTATTGATGAACACATTTGTTTTCTCAGCTGGGTCTCTGATTCGTGTACATAAAGGGACGTTTTTCCAGGTTTAAACAGTCCACGTTTGCAGTGATGGAGGTGTGATGGAGGTGTGTCTCTCCTCACAGCAGAGAGCAAAGTTTGATTCTGATCATTTACACATTTAATTTTTTTATTTTACACCAAAGCTGCATTTTCAGCCTCACGCTGTCTGTAAAGAAAAAACGGGGCAGCTTGCTCTGTTATGACATGTTGTTGTACACAGATCAGTAGACTGCATCTTTGAGGCGTTTTTCCAGGCTGAGACACGTGTCTAAATGGAAAACAAATACTGAATGTAGGACAGTGTTTCTGTGCAAAAAGCTGGAGGATAATTTGAGTTTCATTCAGTCACTTTTGGCTCTTTCAAAACTGGGTGTGTATATTTTGTAGCGGTGGTAGTTTTAATTTTCCTTAAATGTGTCACTGTAAACTGAGCAGATAATCTCTGTGATCAGAATCACATACCTGCAGATTAGTGCTAAGGAAAATCCAAGTGATGTCTGTCAGTCCAGTGAAGCCACAGCAGCCATATTATTGGTCAGATAATTGCCTTAAAAAGGCTCCAACAGCACAAACACAGTTCAGAGGTCCAGATCAGGGACTCCAGTTAGCTGAGGTGAAGCCCAGCAGACAGCTAGCAGATACAGCTGCCTGTGTCGAAGAGGCCCCGCCAATTTAAACAGGTGACTTATAGCCCCCCCCCACACACACACACACACACACACACAGCTGTTATGAAGGCAGAAATTATCCACAGAGAAGCAGTTTCTGTTGTTCAGACTTATTTTTAGTGTGATTTTTGCAGTCACAGTTGTTGTCATTTTTGTTGCAGCACACACTTTCACACTTTGTAACCCCGATTCAAATTATCCACTCACATCTGCATAGAGCTGAAACACTCTTTAAAAGGTTGCTTACAAAAGCTTTCATGGTCGTTGGCTCTGCTGGTGAGGAAACCGAGTTCAAGCTTCGCATTTTAAAAGTGCTGGACGTAGGTGTTGGCTCTGTCAGAGGTTTTCATCTAATATTGCATTCCTGTGTGTGTGTGTGTGTGTGTGTGTGTGTGTGTGTGTGTGTGTGTTGATGAGGAGCAAATTTTCAACTGTGAAAAAAACAACTTCAAAAATGCAAATTGTTCTGAGAGCATTTCTCTACTTTTTACGCCACCCTGAAATTAAGCCTGTGCACGATGTGTCAGAGGGTCTCACACACGCACACACACACACACTGACCCCATTCTTCTTATAACTTCTGTAATATGGAGATTTTTTTCTTCTCTTTGATTCAATAAAGCAGCGCAGTGCAGGAAAGCGATCCGTCTGGCTCTGGAGTGCGGTTAATAAGGACATCTCTCTGCACGGCTTTGGACACAAACTCATAAATCTTGTTAAGAACTTGAGAGCACACTGTGTTTTGAAAGCCTTGCAGCTGACAAATATCATACAAATGGTCCCTAATGAAACACAGGAACCGTGTTTGGAGTGATTCGACTTGGACGAGTTGTCTGGAGCTCTCTGGCCGTCTGCGCTGCTCAGGGTTGTTGTTGTAGCGCCGTGTGCCAGAGCCTCACAAAGGCTCAGGATGGCATTGTGTTGCTGTGAGGACATTTCTGAGTCTAGTGTATGAATGACTGCTATTTCTATAGGCCTGTTACATTTAGAAAGGAATGAAATTCCTTCTATAAATGACTTTTTTGCAGAAGAAATGGACTCTTGAAACATTTAACAGTGCTCTCTTATTCGCTTCATGTGGCTTCGAGTCGAGCTGCGTGTAAAAGTCCGGCTGAAGTGGAATCAGGCACACACAGGAGACCTTCAGGGTACTGTTACTTACCTTCAGGGGAGTGTTTCTGGTACATTAGTTAGTATATTTGATAATGAGACTCATGCTTATAGACTTCTATGCATCTATTTGTCCAGACAGCAAAGCACTGCATTAAATTTCCACTCTGCAGATGAAAGAAAGTGTGCTTTTAAACTTGCATTGTCGTATTATCTCAGTGAGGATTCATAAATAATTATGCATGAAAAATGTTAGTAAACCTGATTGTTTCGTGTGTCTGAAAGAGAAAGGAAAAAAAAATCAGTCTATATGTCAGATGTTTAGATCACAAAATAGCAGTCATAGAAATCCCATATCGGTCAGGCTCCACTCAACATGCAGGATGTTAGCTTTAAAAATTCTGGTCTAAATAAATTAGAAAACAGGAAATTCTCCAAATATCAGACAGAACTGTCAAAACCAGAAGCAGGCAAACAATACAAGGACCGAAGAGTAAATCGTATCCGTATGTGGCTCAGCAGGGAGAATGTGAAGTCAAACAAGTTGAGAATAAATATTTTAAAGTTGTACAGAGTGCCTGCGAGCCTTAGTGTATTATATCCCCGACATTTCTGTTAAAAACGGAGGCAGAAAAGGTACAAATTGGTGCATAAAAATTCGCCCGAAAGCAGGAAAAGAAGTGTCTGATGCTCCAACTGAGCGTGAGAGACGTCCTGCTGTAATCTCTGTTGCCGCGCGTTCGTTCTCCAGGTCGGATTCAGCCTGCAATCAGGATGAGAAATTATCTTCACTGGTAGGTTTCTGGTTTGTTTTGTGGTGCTCGGCCATCAGTGGGGGGCGGGGCTTAAAGGGGTGGAGCTGAAACAGCTTTGGAGGACCTCAGCCTCACCTTTAATGGCTTCTTTTTGCACTGTTTGTGTGGTGTGTTACTGACTCTGTGCAGCACTTTCACTTCTTTCTTTTTTTCCTCGAGGCTTTATGATGATTCACTTCAGTGAACTGTGATAACACTCGTATGGAAACATTGCTGGCAGAGAGGAGTGCTGTCATCGCTTCCTGATTAAACACACTCACAGCAGCAGCAGGTGGAGGTGTGAATCCAGCCCTGCACTTCCACACTGCCTCTCCGCTGCTGTGCGTATGTGTTGTCAAAAAATTAAATGGCAACGTGTGGCATTTGGTTGCTGAGAAACAGGTGAACGTTGTAGGAGTGACGGGGGCCAAAGAGAGAGAGAGCGATGTTGATAACGAGTTTTGAAAGTTGAGATTTTAGCGTGTTTGGAGTGTGTAGTTAGTGTGTTTAATGTGTAGTTAGTGTGTTTAATGTGTTGTGTAGTTATTGACAAAAAGCAGCCAAAGGCAGACTCAGATGGAAACGCTGTCTCCAGGTGTACGGCAGGAGGAGGGACACACCTGGAAGTGTCAGGCCTGTGATGGCGCCCTCTGTCTGTGGGGGACAGGAACTGTTGTTTTTGGAATGGCACAAATAATTTGTGGCATCTTATTGTGACACCTGATTGTTGTGATAGCTGTCCGGGAACACCTGAGGCACTGCCTGCATTTTAATGTAAATAGTTGTATATAAATTTGTGCTAAATTTGTACAGAAGTTTTTTGAAAATTACAACTTATTTTTGTATTTAAAGTCATAAAAAAATGTTCATTCAACATGTTTGTGGTTTTCACAGTAAAAAAAAAACTTTTTCTACTCTGATTTTATGTTTTTGTGTGACTTTAACTGAGTTTAACTGTGTTAATACAGTCAGAATGAAACGATAACTGTACATGTGCTGAAAACATGACACCAAACCGTTTTTCAGGTGAAATCAACAGTATTCACAAACACACAATTATAACTCCGACTCCACACAGGGCAAAATAAAAAAAAAAAAATCATATCTCCCTCTAAACCTGCTGGATTCATCTGATATTTGGTACTCTGCTGTGGAGGACCAAGAACTGGATCCAGACTGAACGCCATCTGGATCCGATCCAGGTTCTGGATCTGCAGGCTGCTTGAATTTAACATGAGAAACTCCATTTAACACATTTTTGGCCGTATCAGCCGAACAAGGACACGTCATCGAGATGTGTCTCACTGTGTTTCATTGATGTGTAACATTTGGTCAGGATCTGATCCGCATACATATATGTCACAGCTTTGGACTCTGTCCCATCACTGTTCCCCTGTTATCGCCCACCCGACACACCTCGTATGTTCTCATTATCAGAGATGAAGCAGAACATGAACGTGACCATAAAATGAAGTTATTTTAGTTCAGCTTCTGAAACCTTGGAAAATGATGGGCGGCAGGACCCGTGTTATCTCTGTGAGTCAGTGTTCGGAGGGCGACACGTTTGTGAGACGGACGACGGTCAGATCAGCCGAAACGTCTGCGGGGGGTGCCCCCACTCCCACCACCACCACCACTTCTTGTTGTCTCTGTTTCACTCCACTGCGGTCACCCAGTAACCGATGTCAGGCAGGGTCCGGCTGGACGCAGCTACAGCCTCATGGTGCTGCAGGTCATAGTTCAAACATCACGGTCTGAGGATTCAGCTTCAGGCTTCCCCTGAAAGGATGCCAGAGACCCACACGTATCGATCACTTTGATAACTGCAGCAGCGATTTTTGTTGTGCGCATCATGTTTCCACCCAAACTCCAGTAACACAAACACATTGTCCTTCAAGTTGTTTCAGTTTTGTGTTTCTGAAATCATAACTGTTGTGAGACTTTAGGCTTTATGAGCTTTTTCCCCTTCAAATACACATTTCAATTCTTCTAACTCTTCAGTTTTATTTATTGTGAAGTTTTCTTTGGTTTTTAGGGTTTTCTGTGCTGCTTTTAATTACAGTTTACTTATTTGAATTATTTTCATTGCCAGCATTCTCCTGTCATTCTTTCAGTTTTATATTATTATATTTTATTGCTACACCAGGTGATAAGATGGGATTATTCAGCTGTCAAATGAAGTTACAAAGATGCTTCAAAGGTATGAACATAGCAGCACAGGTTGAATGTTGGGCTGTTTTTTTTGTTTTTTTTTCCTGGTCAGTTCAATCCTCTGCTTTTCCTGATTTCCTGTCGTGCGTCTCCTGCTCCAGCGGTGGTTTTTTCAAATTAAACAAGGCCACAGGTTCTCATAATGAGGTCAGCATATGTACAGTAGTCCCTGTGAGTCCGACGCTCGGGCTGCAGACTGCTCTAAACAGTCAGTTTCACACAGTATTTTCCTCTCATTTATGAAGTCACATAGAGCGGGTGCTCCTAATCTGGTTGTCTTCTGTGTTTGTGAGGGGCAGCCAATTAGAAGACAGTTTTCTTAAAGTGGGAGGAGCTAAAACAGCTTGTTTCAGACAGAGGATGAACCGAGGGGCTGCAGCAAGGCTTGGTGTGAGATACAGAAGGATTATTTTGAAGAATGGGAAGTGAGCATAATTGTTCCTCTTTAGAACATCCTGCCTCTGTACTCGGGAATAAAGAGGCAGTCGGGATTGTTGCAGTAGCCCGTGTGTATGTGTGTGTACGTGTTTGCTGGGGGTTGTTTGGATACCCTGTAAATGTAATGTGAATGTTCCTGGATCTCCTTATCGCCTGCCCCTGGCGAAGCAGCCTCTCACGCTGAGTCATATTATAAACCGAGCCAGTGCGAACACCAAATTAAATTGCATTCTGTGTCTCTGCTGTCACAGAAGCAGGAGTTGACTCAGAACTGGCTGCACCTCTCTGAGCTCACATTTATCATTCCTTTTGGTAAGATTGGGCCCAGGTTTTATAAATGCACTGTCAAAGCCGGGCGTGTCGGAAAGCCCCAGAATGTTGACGTGTCAGGCTTTCGCGGCTGTGACGCCAGCTCCCGGCTGCTGTCCGACACAAGTCTGAGCCACGGACAGAGGACGTGACGCAGGCTGGACACGTGGCAACAGGACAGAGAGCAGCAACAGTTTCATCTGAGGCCATATTACTGCCTCTTTCTCTGTCTGCTTAATCCAAGGCTGCTGCTTTATCTGCCTCTCTTTTATATTCTCCGCACTATTCTTTTCTGGCTCCGGCTCTTTTAATGCTGTCTCCTGTCTGGAGGAGGCAAAAATCTAAGAGCAAAAGTGTCTTAACTTGTATTTTATTGTGCCGCCTTGATACATTAGCAGGAGTATATGGGAATGAAAGAAAAAAAAAAAGTCTGTTATGGGAACAGTGTTCAGTCATTATGCTTTACCTGCAGTGGAGGGGTGTAAGACACTCACTGACTAATAATGCTATCATTTCCCTAAGGCCTCTACAATACAGGCCTGCTGCCTCATGCACACATAAATCTGCAGTTATACAAGCGTCTGGCTCAGCTGCATTTCCGTGTAGGTGTTTGCTTCCATCCTGTACGCTGAAATGGATTTGAAAAGGTGATTTGAAAAGATGGATGGAGGCAGGCTGAAGATCAATGGCAGCCTGTGAAAAGCCCAGAGAGGGAAGCGAAGCAGAGCTGAGATGTGTTGGATTGTAACCCAGCCATCAAAATGAGCGCAGAAGGCGGCGTCCGGGATGAAGCTGAGCTTCGTTACTGCCCTCGGCTCTCGTTCTGTTAAGTTTCCTCTGGTCATCGTGAATGCGTTCCCAAGCATGTCTGTGTTGCACATCCAGCAGGCACGGAGCAACATTAGCAGTCATTTGGAGTCATGTTTGTGTCCACCCGATGAATGGAAGTGCAATAATTGCTCTCCTTGAACCTCTTAAACCTCCAAATGCTCTGCTGTTCATCCTCTGATCTCTAATGTTTTAGCTGCAGAGTCAGTTTGACACTAATGGTTCATTCACACCAAACACAAAGCAAGTTTCACCTCCTGTTACTGGTATCAGTACACCCAACAGTATGTGCCCCGAAGAGCCAGTGGGGTGAGGACAAGTCCAACCAATCGCTGGAATGAAATTACAGTAACATATTTCCGGACCCGTGAAGTCCTGTGATTTTGCTCACTTTTCCTCGAGCGCTCTCCTTTTGTCTCGTCTCCGTCTTAAAGTGCAGCTCCAGCTGAACGCAAACAGTGCCGATAAGCTCCTGTGTTGTCACAGAGCTGTACTTCTCTAATATCACATCTGTTACATAAGATGATTCATTTTCTGTAACAATACAGCCACTAATGCGACTCTGATGGTAATCCTGGATTTTAAAGCTTTTTGTTGCTCTCAGATGGCTGAGAGTCAGATTCTGTCCTTTACCGGGAACTTCACTAACATCTGAATCACTCAGGGTCTGACAGTAAATAATGTTTAGTGTTCTTCTACACATCCCATAGTTCAGCTTTTGTACACAGATTTCACCATTTTACTGTGTGCATCTCAAAAATACCGCAACAACAATGGCTCCTTATTATCAGTGGCTGTGGTGGGACAACATGGCAACAAATGACACCCAGTTATGAACCTCCTCCGTCCTCCCTAACGTCCTGCTCCCTAACGTGATGGCCTCTCTTTGGACAGAGCAGGTCCTCAGGAGTCTTTCTAGTTGTTTCTGTGGATACCAGCCCGACAGATCTGCAGGTGAAGATGAATCTCAGGCTGCTGATTATGTGGCATTCATGAATCACATCTTTTCATATCATATGTCACTAAACTAACATGTAAGAGGTTCAGCAGAATGATGTGTGGATTTATGGATTGCTGTTTACTCTAATTCATTTCATTTTTGGAAGTGGCAGTGATCATCAGGAGCTGCGGATGGAGGCTCAGGAGGAGGATCTACTGAAGAAGAACCATTAGCAACACCAAAAGAGCCTTTCCTCATCCTAGAATACAGCTTTTCAAAAAACACTAATAAAATCTGACACCTAGTTTGGGTGGATGTGTGCACAGTGACAGACCAGCTGTGAGTGGATGTCCTGAAACCGGCTTTCTGACGGCACTTAAAAGGAAAACTGTGGTTGTGTGCTAATGGCTCTCAGCTCCAGGGCTTATTTTGGAAGCGACACATTTTAGAGATGAAAAATCCTGCAGCCACACTGTGGTCTGTGGCGAGCGCGTGTGCTTCTGCTTGTCGCTGCGGGTTGCTCATAAATGCCGCTCGTTGGTTGGCGTATTGATTTATGATGATGAGATTATAACTCTGCACACATTCAAGTGCCAGTCCAGCCAAGTGTTAGTGCGGTGCATGTGTGTTTGTGTGCATTTACTGGAGTTCTGTAAAGATGTTGTGAGTGATGCATGTTTTAATATCCTCTCTGAGCTCTCAGTGGGGTGAGAAGCTGCAGACAAGTGGCTGTTGGGGAGTTTTTTTGTTTGTTTGTTTTGGATTTTGTCTTTGTTTTTGTCCCATTTTGTATCCATAATCTCATTCAGTCCTGCATTTGGAAATCTGAAGTCCAATAAGCAGACTGGTCAAACGCCCTGAGCTACATGTTGATTTAAAAGATAAAATACATTTTAATATAGGCAAGACTGTTCCCAGTGTTAGGTTTAGATTATGAGGAAAGTCTATGTGAGCATGATGCTGTACAGCCTTAAAAAAATAAAGTACCTTGGTGCACTTTTAGCAGTACAGCTGCTTGTAACTGGGGAGGATGAAGCAAATGCAAGGAAGGAAAGAAGTGACGAGGGGGGTGTAGATGAGTGCACAGTTAGAGGCATTGCTTCAGGAAAGTACATCAGTTTGATTTATATAAACTGATTTATATACAGGGGTTGGACAATGAAACTGAAACACCTGTCATTTTAGTGTTGGAGGTTTCATGGCTAAATTGGTCCAGCCTGGTGGCCAATCTTCATTAATTGCACCAGTAAGAGCAGAGCGTGAAGGTTCAATTAGAGGGTAAGAGCACAGTTTTGCTCAAAATATTGCAGTGCACACAACATTATGGGTGACATACCAGAGTTCAAAAGAGGACAAAGTGTTGGTGCACGTCTTGCTGGCGCATCTGTGACCAAGACAGCAAGTCTTTGT